>CM021108.1:391179310-391271288 GCA_007115665.2 Sequoiadendron giganteum | reverse complement strand
AATGGAGGCTTGGAATGGTCAAATGGATGTTTGGATTGGTTAAATGAATGTTTAGGATGATCAAACGGTCAAACAGAGACTTGGGGTGGTTAAACGGAGGCTTGGAATGGTCAAATGGGGTAAAATTGTCTGTTCAGAAGGGCGTATCCACCCTTTGCAGTCAAAACAATGGATCAAGGTAGAAAATCCACCCCTTTGCAGGAAAATAGTGGATCAGGGGGGAAAATCTGCCCCTCTGCAGGAAAACAGTGGATTAGGGGGGCAAATCCACCCCTCTACAAAAAAACAGTGACTTGGTTTATGGCAAGGACTTGAAATGACTCAATGAGGTTGACTTATCAAGATTTATTGGTTTTTCACAGAAAGACACTTTAAGCAAGCACAATCCTATGATTAGTGTTAAGGGGTATGGCCAACAAAGGTCTTAATATAGGATGCACAAGTTTTCTAGGGAGTCCTCGATATACTCTCAGTACGTGAGGCACAACCGTGAACACCAGTCCATCACAACTGTGAGTTGGGAACCCCAACGAGATATTGAAGTGCTTGGACCAACTTGTCACGTCTATCTAGGTATCACCCTAGCTTCGACGCTTCACCCGACACGACGTGACTGGATTGGGGTACAACTTTGGCTCTGCCCCCTTTTTTATACCCGCCGGTACGTGTGGTTGGGATCGTCCCTTGGGGTGATGAAATCTCCAAGCAGGTCCCTCTAAAGAAAGAAAGCACTAATCATTTCCAACTACCCCCCGGTCCACACAAAGTGCAAGGGGAAGGTGAAAAAAAATTAATGCCCCCTTTGGGTAACACAAAAAAAAACACACCACACAGCAAGAATTACTTCCTCCTAATTAAACTATGTGCCTAGATGAAAACAACAATAAAAGACTTTTAAAATCTGCGTAAATTAACGGTCCTGCAAACAAGTGTTAGCTATTTTATCCTTCGTCTCTTGTGAATAACCACAAAATGCTGCAAAGTATTAGCAATAAATCCAACTACACCCACAAACAAGCAAAGTTAGGTGGTTAGAACTTCAAAACAACAACTAACTGAGACAAAAACAGAGCTAAAATGCAATTTTTTTACGTTCTTGAACGTGTTGTTTAGGGCAAATCCGCCCCTCTGTAGAAAACTGTTAAAAATGCTGAAATAGGAGGACAGACCCACCCCTCTACAAAAAAATAGTTAAAAACATTGAAATAAGTTGGCAAATCCGCCCCTCTGCAGAAAACTATTAAAAACGTTGAAACAAGAGGGAAAATCCGCCCCTCTGCAGAAAACTGTTAAAAACGCTGAAACAAGAGGGTAGATCTGCCCCTCTATAGAAAATTGTTAAAAACGCTTAAACAAGAGGGTAGATCTACCCCTCTACATAAATTTGTTAAAAGCATTGAAACAAGAGGGCAAATCCGCCCCTCTGCAAAAAAACTGTTAAAAACACTGAAATAGGAAGGAAAATCCACCCCTCTATAGAAAAATAGTTAGAAACGTTGGAACAGGAGGGAAAATCTGCCCCTCTATAGAAAAACAGTCAAAAACGTTGAAATAAGAGGGAAAGTCTACCCCTCTGCAGAAAAATTGTCAGAAACGTTGAAATGGGAGGGCAATTCCGCCCCTCTACAACAGACTGCGGGGCAATTTTTCTCCTCTACAGGGCAAGTCCACCCCTCTGCGACCTGGACCTGCAAACAACTTAAACAACAACAAACGTGAAACAAAGAGACCCGTTTGTGGGTCCCACCAGGCATGCCAAAAATGTGATCCCTAAAATGTTATATCCTATTATGAGATGCTAAACAAACTATTAATGCAATGAAAAAAATAACATAAAGAGTACACCTCAAGATTAGCATAAAGGAAGAAATTGCAAAGAAGTAAGATAACCAATTGATAAGTGATTATACCTCTTTTGTGCTGCTTTTTCCTTGGTTGGCCCTTGATCTTTGGATGATTTGTGTGCTCCTTGGATGGCTAATTATATCAAATATGCAAAGTGGTATGCAAGATGAGTGAAGACATGGAAATAGTGAACTCACAATACTATGGTAAATGCAAGAGAGGCTCAAATGGAGAATTTGCAAGAGTTTTGATAGCAAAAGATTGATTCTCCAAATGAGAGAAAGGAGGGGGTATTTATAGAAAAATTTGAATTCTCTAGAGAATTCAACGGTTGAGATTAATTCAACAAAGCCAAGATGAAGGGCTATGGTGAGTTGAGGACTCACAAGCCCTCACATCTTGACATGTGGAATGTGAGATGGCCTAGGGTGAGATGATGTGGAGGAAGCACAAGTACCTTGTAGGTACCTTGGGGGATGAGAAGATTCCTTTGAGGAATAAAAATGAATTAAAAATTCACAATGATTGGAAGAATCTAGTGGATAGAAGAGGGTTTCCAAAAAGGTGGGGATTTTCCACATGTGAATGATGTGACAAGTCAAAGATTCTAGAAGACTTTGGCACATGTGATGTGACAAGTCAAAGGTTCTAGAATTTTGCATGGGGAAGAGAAGATTCCTTGGAGGAATAAAAGTGAATTAAAAATTCACATGGGGAAGAGAGGAGCCTTGGATGAATAAAAAAGAATTAAAAATTCTTTGGGGGATGGGGAGAGTTGGCCAAGGTACTGATTAGGCTAATGACCTTGATTAAGGTTGTGCAAACACAAGATTAGGATAATTAATGAGAGATTAGAAGCAAGTGAGAGATTATGGAGGATGTGACACTGATCTTGATTAAGTGGTGCACATCCTAATCATGGATTAATTAATTTAATCCAGATTAAAAGAGGATTATGGAGAATGTGACAAGGAGAGAGAAAATGAGGAATTAAAAATTGATTTTTAATCAAAAAGGTTAAGTGACTAAATTAAATAAAATGTCTTATTTAGTTAATTTAGAGAAGAAAAGGTGTAAGGTAAAGTATTTAATTATTCAATTACATACTTTAGGAACCTTAGGCAGAAAATAAAATAATGATCAAATAAATTATTTAATAATTATTAATGAAATAGATGAATAAAGTAGACGATTTTGACCATGTGGAAGTGCTCAAATTTATATGTCTACACTATGCTTCTTGTCTATGACACATGTTAATGATATGGATGTTATATGTTCATATGGATGTATGTTTACATTAAATGGTAATATGATTTAATAAACACACAGTTGTATGTTGATTAAATACAATGATAATCTAATTGCCTTAAAATATGCAATGTGATGTATGGATGCATAACATAGCTAGACACATGTATGTATGTTGTTCACACACACACACATGGCCACATCATAACACAATTTTTTCATAATGTGTTAATGAATAATGCCAATACATGCAGTGCCACTACCCTTAAAAGAGAGAAAACCACATATATGACACACTGAACACTGCACTTAGTATCGACAAAGATGCATCACATTAATGGGATCTTTAAAAGGCGTTTCATCCATAGATGATAATCCATAGGCACCCGAACCGTATACAAAAACAATGTAAGGGCCTAACCAGTTAGTACTAAACTTCTCTAATTAGGCGACGCGTTTATATTCCTCTGATTCTCATAAAGAACTAGGTCTCCGAGCTTAAAGGTCCTAAGAAGAACATTTTGATTATATTTTCTTCATAGCGATCATTGATAAGCTTTAAGATGATCAAGGGCCTATAATCAGTACTCGTCGATCATCTCTAGTTGATTTAAATGATTAACTCGATAGGTTTCATCGACAAGTAACCCTTTAAGGGAAATCCGTAAAGATGAAATTTTCAACTCTAAAGGCATGATAGTTTCAACACCATACACGATATTGTAAGGCATTGTTCCTGTTGCCGTACAAAAACTCATGTGATAGGCCCGCAAGGTGTACATTAATTGAATATGCCAATCCTTACCATGCTTATTAACTGTATTACAAAGAATGAGCTCAAGAGTCTTGTTAGATGATTCTGCTTGGCCATTAGACTATGGATAGTATGGTGTAGAAAATCTATATTGGATATGGAATTTCTCTAAGAACTATTTTACTTCCTTTTTCTAGAATGGTGTACCATTATCAGAAACAAGTGTAGAGGGCAATCCAAAATGAGAAATAATGTTATTCATAATAAAGCTACAAAAAGCTTTAGTGTTTGTGGATAATGACCCATTTCGTGAAGTAATATGTAGCAATAATAATGAAGGTATGTCCCTTAGACAAAGGAGGTGATATTTTTCCAATAATATCCAACCCCCACTTTGTGAATGACCAAGGAGAGGTTTGATTTTGTCTCTTGGGCAGGTGCATGAATAAGACAACTGTGTTGTTGACATTGAAGACACTTTTTAACAAAATTGAAAGAATCTTGTTCCATCATTTTCCAATAGTACCCCATGTGTAATAATATTCTTACCAAGGATCTACCACCAAAGTTTCCACCCTCGGAGCCTGAATGGGATTCCTTAAGGGCCAAGGGTATTTCTGTTTTAGTGAGACACCTGAGAAGCAAGCCGTTATAGGATTTTTGATAAAGAACACTAGATAAAATGACATAACGCCCTGAAAGCTTCTGTACATGAGTGCGATCATATTTTGTCACATTGTCGGGGAATTTTCCAGTCTTTAAGTAGTTATAGATACTAGAGAACCATTCATCTATCTACGCGAAAACATACAAGGGTCTACGGTTCAAGTTGATCAGAGACAACAGGGTTTTGTAGGACCTGAACTATGAGATTGTATTCTTTTGTATCCTCTTTCGAAGGTACTAAGGAAGTGGTGCTTGCCATGGAATTGACAAGTCTATTCTCCCTCCTAGGGACACTATCTATTGTGAAAGAGGAGAATCGATTAAGCAAGGACAAAGAAAGGTATCGGTATCGAGATAACTTACTTTTCTTAGCTTGATAGGTTCCCGTAGTTTGGTTCACAATAAGCTCAGAATCACCTAGTTATAAAGATGCTTTATTTTTAATGAAATCATGACACGTAAGTTAGAAATAAGAGATTATTACTCAAAGATGTTATTAATGCAAGGAAAGTCTAATCAAAAGGATAGAGGGACCGGTTTACTTTCGGGGGATATTAAGACTACACCCGCTCTGAAACTAGTTTGACACCTCGATCCATCGAAATATATTTTCCATTCAAGTTCATAATTAACCACAAGGTTATTCTCATTAGGGAATAAATCTAACCTCGGGAAGGAACAAGATGAGGGAGCATCTACCAATTGATCAACAACCACTTGACCCTTAATTGACTTCTAAGTAATGAACTTAATGTCCAACTCATAGAGCAACATGACCCATTTCACTAATCTCCCAGCAAGGTCAGCACTAGAGAACAAATGCCTTAAGAGGTCCATTTTTACTATGAAATGTGTTTCGGCATGGAGAAGATAGTGTCTCAAATTTTGTGTAGAAAAGACAAGAGCTAAGCATTGTTTCTCCATGGAGGAATAACGGGTTTTGTAATCGAAAAGTACGTGGCTGATGTAGTAGACCACTCTTTCTTTCCCCGTGCCATCATATTGAACCAGCAAAGCTACTAAGGCATACGGTGACGTGGCAAGGTAAAGGAAAAAGGGTCTATCTTGCATAGTTGGCATTAATATAGGAGGATTGGCCAAATAGGCTTTGATTGACTCGAAAACCTTTTGGCACTCCTCGTCCCATATGAAGCGAACATCTTTTTTCAATAAACAGGTGAAAGGAAGGGCACGATCAACCAATTGAGATATAAATCTACGAATCGCTTGAATCTTCCCTTGCAAACTTTGTAACTCAGTAATATTTCTAGGTGGAGGCATGTTGACAATGGCATCAATTTTGTTTGTGTCAACCTCGATTCCTCGGTGAGAAACTATGAACCCAAAAGATTTCTGACATCCATGCCGAAAATGCACTTGTGGGGATTAAGTCTCATCTTATAGAGTTGAAGCCTTTCAAAGATAAGATGAAGGTTTTTCACATGATCTTGGCAAGTTATTGATTTTGTCAAGATGTTGTCAATGTAGTCTTCTAAGATCTTATGAATAAAACATGAAATATCAAGGTCATCGCTCGTTGGTAAGTTGCTCCTGCATTATTTAACCTAAAGGGCATAACCACATAACATAAGGTATCCCAAGGGGTAGTGAAGGTTGTATTGTATAGATCCTTTGGGTTAATAAAGATCTGATTGTAACCCGAGAAGCCATCCATACAAGATAACAACGCATGGCCTGCAGTTGAGTCCACAATCATATCTATATTAGGCAATGAAAAATCATCCTTAAGAGAGGCCTTGTTAAGATCTCAAAAGTCAATATATATGAATACGACTGTCAGGCTTACTGACAAAATTTATATTCAAAATCCAGGGGGAGTAGTCAATCGAACGGATAAATCCTGCTTTCAATAACTTCTCTATTGTAGTCTTGACCATCAAAGCCACCCTGGGATTGATCTTTCAGGTTTTTTGCTTGACTGGCTTGGCGTCGAGACATAGGATGATATTGTGAACTACTATAGACTCATCAATACTGGGCATATCCTTGTACATCCTAGCGAAGATATCAGGATGAGAGAGCAAGAGATCAAAATGTTCATCCGCTTCTTTCGAAGAGAGATACTTCCCAATATTGATTTTTTTTTTGAGGACTTAGGATCCATAGAGACTTCAGTAGTATCTCCTTTAAGGAGAGAGTTGCGATCTTTAGGATGGGATATCAGAACATCATCACTAACATTAGATAGAGGGTCTTCCTCATCAATACTCAAGATGAACTCCCTGAAGTATGCCTGTTTATGCAGGCGATACAAGAATCATCTCTTGTGATGAAAATAAGGAAGTGGAGAGTAGGCACCCAGGAATTCCTCTAGTGCTTCATCTGAAGAGAAGATGTCTAAAGGGATATTCTTGGCCTGCTTCTTCTCCTCTATCAATTCAAGATGAACCAAGCTCAACGGCTCAACGAAAATCATATTAACACTCCAACAAAGTTTTTTCTTAGATTGTTCAATAGAGCATCCCAAACCCAAATAGCATTGTCATAGCTTAAATTGGATAGGGAGTTGGATTCCTTGTTTGATACACCCTAGGACTTTTTTCCCATAGCCATATCAAGATGTGAGTTCGTATCCAAACCCATAATGAGTTTGCAAAACTTTGGGAGGTGGCTGCTCTATGTAGAGTGTTTCATTCCACTAGTGGATATTGAATGTCTCTACGAGAGTTCTTCCACCTTCTTTATTAGGTTCACAAAAATTAACCTCCTTTACAGGAGAGGGGTTGCTCCCCTTAGCAGAGGAAGGAGTGGTCTCCTGGATAGGGTCACACTTCTCTTCCCCAATGGGAGTATCGTCCATCTTTATGTCAGAATTACCTGGGAGCTGTATGCAAGAGGGGGTTCACCTTATTATCTGCGATAAAAAATTCAGAGAATTCCAAGGAGCCCTAATCATCACCAAGGAAGGCATTCAATTGAGAGGAAGAAGGAGAAGATGGAGGAGACTTAGGCTCTTCTGCTTTAGGTGATTCATCTTTAATGACACTCACTATAGGGACAACCTCCACAGAGGGTATCAATGAGCAACATGCAATAGCACCAATAGTTAAGGACAAAATACAATTATTAAGAGTAGATACAATTGAAGCACGATTTGCAACCACTAGCTCACATAGGTGAATGACTTATGGATCTGCTTTAACTCTAAACACTTGATTATTTGTGATGAACTTTAAGGAACAGTGTAAGGTAGAGGTCACAACACCCATAGAATGAATCCAAGGCCTCCCTAAGAGAAGATTACATGGTAGTGGGCTAGGCATCGCATAAACCAACGTAGGTAAGGTAATGGGACCTAGTTGCAAAGGTAGTATTATTGTACCTAGAGCTTGGAAGCCAACGTTATCAAACTCGCGAATATAAGAGAAGCCACTAAAGAATATAAATCAACCTTAATCTTAGGTAATAGGTTGATACCAAAAAAATTGAGAGTAGAACCGGTGTCAATGAGGGTATGATTAATACCGATATTATGAACATTAATTATAATCATCAAGGGATCCGATTTCTTTTGCACATCCGGAGGTGGGATTTATTATAGATGGAACATAATACTCAACGAATCCACTCGAATATGAGCCAACAATGCATTAAAATCCATAGGCCTGGCAGAGGTAGGCAATAGAATCTTTTGTAAAGCTTCTTGAAGCATCTCTTTGTAAACTAGAGCGGTCTGAAGCAAGTCCCAAAGTGAGATATTAGATGGAGTAACACGAAGTTGCTCGAAAAGATCATAATCACCTGGTGCTTTAGTCATGGGTTTAGGTGCTGAAGGAAGGCTTGGTTGAGAAGGTGGTAAAGAAGTAGGAACTTGAGTGGGCTATGATGTAGGAACATGAGGTTGTTGGTCCAAGTTTTTTTAATTTCTCCTTGTATTATATGTGTTCCCAACAACATTATAGGAAGTAGAGTTTGTAGCTTTCACGAACCTTGAGTATAAATCTGATGAATCACTATAACACTAGATTCCATAGACAAAATGATTCTCCCTCAAGGATGAGTCAGCTAGAGTCACATAAATGATGAGTTTCTTAGGGCTCAAAGAAGCCATAGAGACCACAACCACTTTTACCGACTTCTCAGCTTGTGAAGAGGGAGTTTGTTTGGAAGATTTAGAGATAGGGGAGAGAACTTCCAAAAAACCACCTAGAGCATCTTCCAACATATCAAAATCTTCCTCAGAAAAGGGATTGTCATAAACATGCAACATCATGAAAATAGATCTGGCATGCTCATGTCGGGTTCACCAAAATGTGATATAAGAGGGATTCACTGCTCACGAGTCTCTCCATTCTCGAGAGATCACAAGGGAACAAACTACCCTTATACACCTCAACATAAGAAAGTTAACAAAACAATAAATAAATACACCCAAATTACATTTCAGAAGAAACCACTTTGGGTCCTGAGAAAGTGAAACTTTGAGATCCTCGCTTCAAATGTGTGAGCTCTCGGCTAAAAGACACAAGCATGGTTTTAGGATGCCAGCACAAAGCGCTATCGTCTAAAAGACACACTAACATCCTAAGTAGCAGAGGGCTCAAGAACTCAAACATGCGGAACTAGGTTTTCACTTCCAAGCTCAGACATAAGATGTATTGAGTTAAATAACCAAATAAAAAGTTAGAAGTTGAAACAAACACAAGAGGACTTGGAGAAATTTCACCTTTTTACCGGATGTTCGGGTCTTCACTCCAAGCTTTTCTTTGCAATCTACATATAGGAGAACCCACACCATGAAGTAGTAACAAAAAAGTAGGAAAGAAAAGTGATAGAGAGAGTGTTACCCACAGGCTTAGACCCTCTTTGGAGCACACGAACACACCATTGAGTGCTTGCTTGAGAGTTGTTGTTGTTGGAAGGACTTCAGTCTAGCATGGCTTCGCTTTTGAGAGTGTTGCTATCAAATATGATGAGAACTCCAAGGTGGAGCAAGTGTTGAGAGAGCTTGAATGAATGACTTCTAACCCGAAATGAGAGCAAAGAAATGGAAATTGATGCATGCAAGAGCGACAAAGAGCTGTTACGTCTAAAATCTGACTCCTAGGACACATGTCGAGAGAGTCAAGATTCATGATTCCTTGTTTCAAACTCGAAAAACCGACAAGACGTTAGCGCTCCGTGTAGACGTCCACGTGTGGCATAGGTGTCCAAAGCCTATATTTTTGGGAAACTTGTTGTCATGCTTTGTAGCTCTACCAAAATTCCACATGGAGTCAGAATTGTGAATTTATGACTCATGGGATATTTTTCATTAATGATCTAAGGTGTCATAAATGCTAGGAAAAAGTGCAAAAACGTGGAATTGCCCTTAGGTGCAATTCTATGACATTACAGTTTGTAAGGGTTATTCATAATTTGAAGGAATTGATTTTGAGGAGACTTTTGCACCAATAGCCAAAAAGGAAGCGATAAGGATGTTTCTTGCTCTTGCTCCTCATAAGAACTTCAAAGTCTATCAAATGAATGTCAAGTCAACTTTCCTAAATGGTGATCTAGAGGAGAAGGTATATATTAAACAACCAAATGATTTACAATTATCAAAAGATTTGGACATGGTTTACAAACTCAAGAAAGCTCTATATGGTCTCAAGCAAGTTCCTAGAGCTTGGTACACTAAATTGCATAAGTAACTACTTCAACAAGGATTCAAGAAAGGTAATGTAGATAGTAGTGTATATATTAAGGTTCAAAAATACATTTTTTTTATTGTGGTAGTATATGTTGATGACATCATCTTTGGTGAAGATGATAATGACCAAAGATGATAATGTGTAAGAAGTTTGCAGAAGAAATGCACAAAGAATTTGAGATGTCAATGATTGGTGAGTTTTCCTTCTTCCTTATGCTTCAAATTATTCAACAATATGGTGGTATCTTTATTTCTCATGCCAAATATGTAAAGGAAATGTTGAAGAAATTTCGGATGGATGATTCCAAACCAATGAGTGCTCCTATGGCGACTAGTTGTCACCTAAGCAAATATGACGTCTCTGGAAGTTGATCATAATATTTATAGGTCTATGATTGGAGGTTTATTGTACTCAATTGCTTCTAGATCTAATATCATGCATGTGGTATGTTTGGTTTTTATATTTCAATCCAATCTTAAGAAATCTCAGGAAATTTTTTTAAAGAGAATATTAAGATATTTGAAGGGAACTCCAGATTATGGCTTGTAGTATAAAAAGGATAATAAATTTTCTCTGAGTGCTTATACTAATTCTGATTGGGTAGGTTGTGTGGATGAACGAAAAAGTACAAGTAGTAGTGCATTCTTTATGGGAGACAAGTTGGTCTCTTGGTTCAATAAAAAGCAAGAATCGGTGTCTTTATCCATAATAGAAGTTAGATACATTGCCACAACATCTAGCTGCACCCAGGTTCTTTGGATGAAGCAAAATTTGAAGGATGTAAAGGTGGCATATGAAGAACCCAATCCAATATTGTGTGACAATATAAGTGCAATTAATATTTCCAAGAATCTAGTAATGCATTTGAGAGCTAAGTGCATCTCTATCTGGTATCACTTTTTGAGAGAAAAGGTTGCAAAGTATGAAGTCAAAACGAAGTATATGCCTACCAAGGATCAGATTGTAGATGTCTTCACAAAGGAATTTTCAAAGGATACTTTTGAGTATCTCTGACAAAAGTTAGGAGTTATTGTCCCTCCTTATTCTAACTAGATGCATAGGTGGCACATCTTTCTAGGGGAGAAATTTATGCCATGTCCTTTTTTTCTTGGATTGATGTATGCTACCACTTAGGGGGAGTTGGTAGTAAGGGGAAGTTTGATACAACTATGTAGGTATTGAAGAGAAGTGCTATTGGTCAAAGGGGAGCATGCATTGCTATTTCAATTGAAGATCTTTGGCCCTTTGCCTTGAAGTTAGAGAATGTGTTGTTGCTTTCTATATGCAAGTGTGTGTTGCCCTTTATCCTTGATGTCAAAGGGGGAGAGTGAGAAAGTGTGTTTCCATCAATGCCAAAGGGGGAAATTGTTGGCAGTTGTTGTCATTGATGTTAACACTTGAGGTGGTTTTCTGGTTGATGATAACACTTGGTGATTTATTTGTGGTTGTCATGTTGTCAACACTTGAGAAGTAGGGAAGATTATTGGAATTTGATATCCTTGATGAAAAGTACTTAGTGTGATTGTTGCTTGGAATTGGTTGTCATTTGGGATATCATTGTTGTATGGTGGTGTTGCTAAAGTTCATGGTTGGATGTCACACCTTATCCAAGAATTATTGAGTATAGTTTTTGTATGGTGGTATTCTTGAAGTTCATGGTTGGATGCCATGCCTTATTGAGTATAGTTGATGTCAATAGAGTTGATTTCATAATAATATATTAAGATGAGGATTAGAAGTGTTGCTGATGGTGGAGAGATGTTGAAGGTCTACAATATGTCTTATGTTCTCTCTTGATGTTCATGATGAAGCATGTGTTTTTGAAAGAAAGTTATGGCCTCTACAAGTTGTCGAAAGGTTTTGTTCTTGGAATTTGCATTGAAATCTATTTGGGAGAATGCTCTGCATTTTGCCACTATTGAAGATATGGCCTTGTAGTTTGGGATTCAAGGTTAGTATTATGTGGATGTTGCACTCCTATCCTTTCAATTCACTAGTGTTTTCAAGGAGATTTTTGTGAATTACAGAAGGTTGGTAGTATTGTTTGGTGTCTGGATTAGCCCAAAAAATGTTTCACATTTATCTACATTGGTGTATCTTCTCTTGTGGCTTGGTGAATGTGGTCTCAATGTATATGCAGTGTCTGAATTCTAATTTCATATGTTGAAATGGTCAACAATTTGATATGTTAATGTTATATCTTGAATAAATTGTATGTGCTTCTTGGATAAAGTATTATGTTCTTGCTTGGTTTGCGGTGGCTGTTAGTGGCATGGCAATATGAAATAAGTGTTTGGAAGTGTTATTGGATGTTCATGAAACATACCCATGTGATCCACACATTTCTTGTTTGGCCTCTTTGGTGTTACATTGTGCCTTGAGTTGGATTTTTGGGTTAATTGTGGATATCTAATCGACAGGGCTTGTTTTGTTGTTTGCACCATGTGCTTGAAGGTATTTTCTAGTATTTGAAGATGTGTTATGATAGATTTAGCTCTTGACGTATCTTTTTTGGGATCAAATTAATTTAATTCTATTGGAAGTATGCTTTTGGGCCGACTGATTATGTGCTTCACAATTCATCTACATGTTTCCTTGTTGTCAACTTAGGTTGATGTGCACCAACATGTGAATTGTTTAGATCACATTGGAAGATGTAATAAGATTTTTTTTGGCCCTCTCTATCTTTGGGATATGACTGAATTATGTTATTATGGTTGAACTGTTGAATTTATTTTTTATTCTCTCCTAGCTGACCTAATTGAAGTTTTGAAGTGTTGTGGTGGATATAAATGCAAGATAATTTCAGATGCCAGAAGTATGGATGTATAACAAGTGAAAATAAGTGAATGTGGAATACATTAGATATCTAGTATAAAAAGTTTGAAAGTGTTTGAAAGAAAGATCAAATGTTCTTGAACACCTCAGTCAACAGAGTGTTGTGTTGATAAATATTACAATTTTCTATAAAATTTTGTATCTTGCTTTGAGATAGTGCATCCCATTAGGTCCTTGTATATTACTCCTGAAGTTGTGCTAGCTTCACTTTTGCAAGTCATTTTATATCTTTCTCTAAGGTAGTGCACCTTAGCTTTCAAGTCCTTTTTGGTAGTGGGATTTTATATTGTGAGTTAACTCTCACCATGGTTTTTCCCTCATTGGGTTTTCCACGTAAATATATTGTTCTCCTATTCATGTGTATTATTTGCTTCATCTTTCTTTGTTGCTGATCTAATTATAATTAGAATTTTTGTATCTTTCATTGCTGAGGGTTGTTGCACTTGTAAAAATTATATATCTTTCAATACTACTAAAGGGTTAAACTACTATATCTTTCAAGTAGAATGAACTTTGTCTTCTAGATTTTTCATTTAACCTCAATTTTCTCAACCTTTTTTGAGGTTTCCTAAGCTTTGATAAGGTAACTTGAGAAACTTTCCCTATAAAGGAATGATTTTGGCTTTTTAATTGATATGTGAAACTTTTAGCTTTGACCATTTTCCACCAAAATTTGGCTTGATCTTAGGTCTAGCTTAATCCTAATTGCACCTATCTTAGTTAACCCTATGGTTGCCCCCTAATTGTGAATTTGAACCTATTTATACTCCTTCAAATGGATTGATAAGCCATATTTTATTTCTTATTGACTACCTCTTGCAAATAATTCTAAGTTTTTCCCTCTCTTTCCATAGCTATTTAAGTAGGTTAGAAGGTCAAATATAGAGGTTTCCAAGAAAAAAAAGAAATTTCTATAGCATGCATGCTCTAATCAATCTATAGCATCTCCCAATAGACATTTTTGAAGCTTCAAAGTTCCTAAAATAGTTGCTACAATATTCTCTACCATTTCTATTTGAGTTTAGTTTTCTATCCCGTTCCTTCTTCCATCAAGTGGAGTACTCCAAGCTAGAGAGAAAAGAAGATTGTAGAGACTAAATCACTAAGGAAAAACATTCCATAAGCATTTTTATGAATATTTTAAGTTTTCAATCTCTTAGATGTAATGTTCCATCATTTTCTTATAATTTGCTAAAATAGTTTTCTTTCAATGATTAGAGTGGACTAAAAAGTAGAATAGTCAATCAACCCTCCATAATGCCCAAAATTTGTAACATTTTTTTCTTTCATCTCATGTTCACTATTTAGTTAGATATGATTTATTTATTATGATCAATTAGCGTAGATTAAATTGTAAATCTTAGTTTCATTTTTTAAAAACTTATTCTAAAAATATATGTTGTCAATAGTATCAACTATTTATGCCTTGAAAATTGTTACATATGAGATGTTAAAGTTGAAACAAGTTTTTGAAATGAGGATTGTGGCTCTTGAAGAGAAATTGGAATGATCTTATGTGAAATTGGATAAGGTTGTGGGTATGTGCAGGATCATCATGGAAAAAATAGGCCCTTAAGTGGTGATGAAAATTCAGCAAATCAGAGTTAGGAAACTTGATGTAAAAAATTGAATAAGTTATTTATATTATTTCAAAAATATGTAAGAATATAATCTGTAGAAAATTGAATGTTGTTTCTAAACTACTAGGTTTATTTAAAAAAAATCTATTTGGTGAAAATTTGAAATTTCAATGCAGCAGTACTTAAATTTCAGGGAAAAACTAAGAAGTAGGTGTCTGTCTGACCACCCTAACCACAATAAAATGATAATATTTTTTATAAGATTTTAGATATAAGTAGAGGACTCATGTCCTGATGTGATGCATATTTTTTTGTAATTTTTTTCCAAGTAAATAATTAATTATGAAAATTTTATTACAATTTTTAAAAATACAAAAACTTGTATGTCTAACCACCTTAACTTGGTCAAAACTTCATAAAATTCATTTTTTTTAATCCTATAGTATGCAAAGCATATAATGTGATGCATGTTTCAGATTCAAAAAATGTGATACTGTTTGAAAGATATAGATGTTTTTCAACCAACCTATCAATCATGAATTTAGTCGTAATTCAAATAGAAAATGAATAATAATTATTTATTAAATTCAAAGTAAAGCATAATTTATATTGGTGGAAAGATGAGAATCTCCTTTAAAAACCCTTTTTCGTTTCATCAATTTTGGGTAAAAAAAAGTCGTCAGCCATATGGGCCATCATATCGCCACATTTTGGCCCATCATGATCCTGCACATAACCTTGTGGATGTTAGTAAGTCTATCATGAGGAATGAAGCTAAGTGTCTGACCATCCTCAATGAGAAGGTGAGGCAATAGATGGAGGAAGCTCAGGTGGTAAGGATGCTACTGGTAATGTTGCTGATCTGCCTAGTGTTTTGATTAAAGAGGTAAGTGATAAGGGTCCCTGTACTCGAACCCATAATAAGACTAAGCTGAATGTTGGGATTCCTGCCAAGGAGATCACTGAGGCAATGGAAGTGCATCAAAAAATTACCGATAGTGATATGGAGGC
Organism: Sequoiadendron giganteum; assembly: GCA_007115665.2. Taxonomy (NCBI): domain Eukaryota; kingdom Viridiplantae; phylum Streptophyta; class Pinopsida; order Cupressales; family Cupressaceae; genus Sequoiadendron; species Sequoiadendron giganteum. The sequence goes on along the minus strand of CM021108.1, from coordinate 391,255,689 downwards.
AGCTGGTATTTTAAAGAACCTGTAGTTGCTATTTTTTCTCCTCTTTTTTGGCAGCTATTTTGCTTGTTGTTGGCTACTTGTTGATCTTTATGCTTTTCTATTAATTCAGATCTCTTTTTTGTAAAGAGTTTTGGGGCCCCTTCAAAACCTTTTTTACCTCTAATAATAAATGATAGTCATCTTTGAATAATTAAAAACATAAATAAAGGAAAAATATATATAATACCTGTGTCAAATCAATTATAAAAATAATAAAAATGTATTAATTTGTTCATTTTGTATCAATTTAAATAATTATAGTTGCACGTAATATTAAAATCTAGAAAATAACATTTTGAATTAGTTATTTGTTAATCAATATATATCTAATTAGTTAATTATGTTTATTTGGAAGAAGACAAATAAATATAGGTTAGATTTTCATTCATTGTATTTAAATAGTTTTTAGTTAACCATAATTATTCATTATATTCATTTAAATTAAAATAGAGTATAGAAAAGATAAAATCATGTTTCCTAGGTCCTCACATTTTCAAATGTATATAAGAAAATAAAAAAAATAAGAAATCAATCCATGAAGAAAAACTCAATAAAACAAACAAGAAAGAAATCAATAAACCACAAATAAATTTCAAACAAATTCATAAACCAAAGCTCAAAATAGTACACCAAAGTGTTTATTACTTATCTCTTCTCTCCCCTCTATTAGGCTTATGTGTCTTGGGGTTAGTGAGGACTAGATAGATTCAATCTTATTGAGCTCAGAGCAACTCAATTTTTTATTTATTTTTGGAAAACAACACATTTAAGAACAAGAACAAGATTTACAACAAGTCTAGGGAGAGAACAACAAGAAATGATTAAGAGAGGTAGCCCTTCTCCAAGAATTAATTGCAATATAAAACTACTAGTCGAATGTTTTCCTCATCAATGACCAACCTGAGCTCAAAATAATTTGTGCAAACAATATACACAACCATACAAGGATTACCATTATAACCTCTTGAGATGTTTACTAGGATGACCTTCACATTTCTACCACCACACCATAAATTAACATTATCACTTGTCACCAATTATTCCTTGCTCACAAAGAAAGTGATCAAATCAATGCAACAACTACCACATATGAATATTATTTCCACCTTTTTTACACTCCTTCATGAATATGGTTCTCCAAACGCTTCCTTATTCCATTAGCTTATGCCACATAAGTAGGAGTGATCTATCTACACATGATAAAGGTGAGAAATGCATGCATTTTTCTTCTTCTAAATCATACATAGTAGTAGTGGGAAGATTTGGAGTAGCACATATATTGATGAACTTGAAATGGAAAAAATTATTTTGGAACAATATCTCATCTTTTCTCATCTTATTTTATCATCTCTTATCTTCCACCATAATCCCATTTATTCTCTAGTATCCAATCTTCCCAAAATATGTTGATCTTGATAAGACCCTAGGATAGAATCCCTCAAATGAACCTCTAACATTATCATTCGATAAATACATTCCTCCTAATCTCATATCACCTATTTAAAGTAGGTAATACTATGATGATATTGATTTAGATGCCATACGACTTAAAAATATCATAATGATCAATTGGATCGAGATTACACTACATTTGATAACCCCATGCAGGTTCAATAAAAAAGGACAAATTCAAAACCAAATTTGAACCAAACAAGAGCTTGAATTTTTTTAGTTAGGTTTAAAATTCATAGCTTAGTAACCTATAGGGATATGTGACATGAATTGAAAATAAGGTAGATCACCTTGAAAGATACTTGGTGGATGTCTAGTAGATGAGGAGCGCTTGAACCAATCCTCTAAAATGATCAATCTAATACATAATAGATGAGACTAAAAGACATAGTAGAGGCAACATCAAATAGTGTCACTTAATCCCACAACAAATCCACAATAGAAACACCCAAAAAAACCACCTCAAAATGGTAAGATACAATGCATAAATCCTATCAAATGAGCAACCATAGAAATATTCATAGCCACCTTGGTTTGGGTAATTAGGATACTTGAGGTTGGGGGCATTCAAAAACTACTCCAAAACCCTTTGTAAATGAATGGGAAACTAAGATATTTAAGGTATTATATCCTCACCAATCCTTTCACCACTATCACAAATGATCCAATCCAAGGGGTTACTTAATTACCCCATACACTAGCTTTTTACTCACTTAACATGAAAAACTAGGCCTTCTTGCTCCTTTACCTTCAATGTATAACACAAAAATTCTATACCAACCAAGTGCGACACTCACATTAAAAAATTAAACCACATGATTCCACCAAATTTTCAACCCTTGATTATAAATCCATAAAGCTATCTAATAGTCCCCAAAATTTAATAGCCAAACACATAGGTTTTTAGATGCAATTTGAACAACATGAACCCCCACAGGGCTTATGTTCAAAGGGATCAATCCTTCCACACATGACCCATTTTCTAAGACTTATCTCAAATATATAAAGAATCCAATAGATCACACCATATTTAATATAATGGCACCAATAACCCTCCCCAAACTCTTTAAGTTCAAAGGGGAGGAATATCCTAACTCCCATATCAAAGCTTACATCAATATCATTTGAGAGCTCCTTCCTTGGGATGGGGCATTGCTAGGATCTGCCTAAAATATCTAAAAGGAATAAAACTATATTTTTATTATAGTCTTCTTGAGGCATTAATTCACTCTTTTTGACAATTCATTATTGAGTTTATTACTACCATAGATATGAACAAACTAGTAAAGACAATAATTTAAGGATTCATATGTTTAGAAGGATCTCGACAAATCAATCATACACTTGATAACACAATGGAGACAAGTTCTTCATTCATCCACAAGTGCACTAAAAATGCATCACATGCAAATTTTTAATATTTTCTTATATTCCCTACAAGCTCTAGGGAGTGGACACTAAAGTAGATACAAGAATGTATGTGAAATTGCAAAGGGTGCAATTTTACGACTATACATTTTTCCGCCACTTTATCGGGCATATGAATCTACACTAATATGCATGCTAAAGGAAATCTACTAAACATAAATAACATCATATGCCAAAAGGATACTGTAGAGGAAGAAGGCAACTCTTCGAACCACAGGACCATTCCCCCAAGCTAAAGACCTGCAAAATAAATGCATTAGACAAGAAAAACCTGCACCAGACAACAATGTTAGAACACAAAAAACTAAAGGATTTGAGTCAGCAAAGTGAAAGAGACCTTGATGTAAAAGGTTGTCTCAGTACTATGCATCATCCCCAAATTAAGAAATAACACAAAAGAATTCTAAAACGGAGAGAGGAAGGGAATATACTCAGAATGAAGAAGATGCAAATATTCGATCTGGTATATACAATTTAGGAAGAGAAGAGCATTTAAGAAAGAGAAAGGAATGGAGATTCCAAGAGAAATGGCTCCACAGGTCCTCGAACCCAAGGAGATTTGAACAAAGTGCATCGAAGGCCCACAAACCAACGATGGACAAATCCCGTATGATGAAAGCTTCTTACAGGCCCGTAGACCTACAAGAAGGTATCCTTCAAGATCTCTCACACGAAGGAAGCCCAAAGAAATAAGCATCTCACAGGCCCATAGACCTTCAAGGAGGAAACCCCAAAGATTTATCACATGAAGGAAGCCTCATGAAGTATGTGTCTTACAGGCTCGTAGACCTGCAAGAAGGTATCCCCCAAGATCTCTCACATGAAGGAAACCTAGATGAAATTTCCTTACAAGCCTGTAGACCTGCAAGGAGGTGTCCCCAAAGATCTCTCGCATGGAGGAAACCCAAAGGAAAGAGCGCCTTACAGACTTGCAGACCTGCAAGGAGGTGTCCCCCAAGATCTCTCGCATGGAGGAAACCCAAAGAAAAGGGACCCCACAAATTTGTATTGGAAAGTAGCTTCTTTATAGGCGCACCTACAAATTGACATGTTTACTTGTAGATAAAATATGTTTGAAAATAAAGCGGCTAAACAGAAAGTCAAGCATATAGTCACACAAACCATCAAAAAATTGGAAGGCTTTCAAAGGGGTCCCTCAGGAACCCTTCAAAAGAAGAGGGGTCCACTCAAGGGACACTTCATTTGAAAGATAGGGAAAAGAGGGGTTCCTTAAGAAGGAAAAACATCTCCAAAACAAGCTATCACTACCCCCGACATACAAGGGAGGAAAACCAGGCAAGATATTTAGAATAGGATAGAGGTAAACCTCGATATCACTTGTCATTTGAAGAAAAGGAAGGTGCATCAACAAAAAAATGAGTGATGGCACCTGAATCACAAAGTTGTTGTATTTTATCCTTCAAAGCCTTACATTCACTAGTGGAACGACCAAGCACTCGATGGTATGCACAAAAAGAGTTTTTTGCTTTATCATGCTCATGAGACTTCTTGCGTGTAGGAGGAGGAAGAGTAATTAAGTGGGATTTAAGGAGCCTCAACAAAATACGATCTTGATAAAGAATGAGGAGCCAGAAGCAACCCTTTCTCTTGTGGAGAAAAGTTTGACTTCTTACAACAAGAAGATACGAAGATAGAAGACAAAGGAGGATGGACCAATCTACAAGAACAAGGTTGAGTGGAATTAATGTCAACATTCAACCATGGTTTCTATTTATATTTTTCATTCAAGCAACCAAGCCCCAAATTACGCTTGCGAGGTGCGCATTCTATAGGGACCTAAATGCCTTGTTCATTACGCCCACAACCTTTACACTCATAACCATATTTAGAGACAAGCTTAAAGTCGAGGTCGTAATGTGTTTGCAAATCCTGAGAAGAAGGAGGATCTTCATAGAGAGCATTGTTCCAGCAATGGCAATCACACTCCTCTATGGGATCACCATCATCCTTCTTAACAGGACTGCCAACATTATCCTCTTTAGGAGAAGCATAATCATCTTCCTCAAAAGGAAGATCAACACTAAGAACATTACAATGTATGTTCACATTATCCAGTGATGAAAAAGAGTAATCATCTTTGATAGCAGGTTCAGATGATCTTATCAAAAGTTCTAAATGGATCGAGTCAACTTTATATTCCCTAATGAAGGAATCTATAAATTCTAAGGAACCACAATCATCACCAATACATGCATTCTTTTGAGAAAAGGTAGACTTAGAATTTCTTGCTGCAAAAGGATCTTCTTCAGGGACATCTACCTTAAGAGTACCCTTTGTAGTAGGTATTGTTGGAGTAAAAATCGACACATTGGAAGACACTGAAGGAATAAGAGTAGGCACAACTGAAACTTGACCAACAACTTCCATCTTAGATAAGTGTGTAGCCTCAGGGTCATCCTTAAATATGAATACTTTATTATTACAAATGAACTTAATAGATTTATGCAAGGTAGATAGTTCTGCACCAATAACATGAATCCACGGTCTACCAAGAAGAATTTTATATGGTAATTATTCTGGCATAACATATACAAGGGTAGGAGTAATGGGTCCCAACCTCAAAGGCAAGACTATCATGCCTAGGGCTTGTTAGTCGACATTATCGAACCCATGAATGTCAATGAAAGAAGCATTAAGAGAAGATGGATCAATATTAATCATAGGCAATAGATCAATGATACATACATTGAGCGTTGGACCAACATCAATGAGAGTACATCTAATGCCAATGTTGTTAATGTTAACTATAATCATTAGAGGATTTGCTTGCTTCTGTACTTTCGGAGGTGGGAGTTCCTGTGGATAGAACGTGATATTCAATGAATCTACATGAATATAAGCTATCAACACACCAACATCTACCGGCCTAGCAAAAGAAGGCATGAGGATCTTTTGGAAAGATTCTTGAAGCATACTTTGATAAACCAGAGCAGACCGAAGCATGTCCCAGAGTGAGATCTTAGTCAGAGTAACTCGAGGTTGCTCGACAAGATCGTAATCACCAAGTGCTTTAGCTGTAGGTTTAGGTACTTGAGGAAGGCTTGGTTGTTTATTCATTCTATTCTCATAAGTATGGGATATCGCTCTATAAGAGAGAGCCATAGAAGGATCAAGAGAATCACTATCAAATGGAACACCATTAACAGAACAAACCCTCTTAGGAGAGGGACTAGCCGGAGTCAAGTAAATGACCGGTCTCTTAAGCCTTTGAGGGGAAACAAAGACATATATTACATTTACATAATCATCGTAACTAGTAGAATAATTACTTGAAGACATATTCTCAATATCGATCCAAAAAGGATCAAATGTGGAAGGAGATTCATCATTCGCTAATGCAACGTCTCTAGAAGAGGGTGCATTGGAATAGAGAAGAGATTCATCATTCACTAATGCATCATCTATAGAAGAGAGTGTATTGGAATGGATAGTAGATTCATCATTCACATCTCTAGAAGAGAGTGCAATAGAATGGATAGAAGGTAGACTAACATTAAGAAAGGTATCAATGATTTCATCTTCTTGCAAAAAAATATCCTCTGACACAAGAGGAATTTCATGAGAAGGATCAAAGATACAGAGTGATATGGGAAAAGCCAAGTCATTATCACATGCATGAAATGGCACATCATTAACACTTTGAATAAAAATAGATATCGAACTCATAAAAGAAGATATTAAATTCATTTTGGATTTTTTTCGATATTTTCTAGGTTCTAGTAATTTGCATTTTTAGAGGTCTTCAGAGCAGAATTTGGGGTCCAAACTTGCATCAGTCCCTAGGAGTTAAAATTAATTTGGGTTCTAGTAATTTGTATTTCTAGGAGACCTTTCAAATGGTGCAAATGGTTCTAAATTTCGAGCACCGAGTCAAAAGTTATGACCCTGCCAAGTATGGGGTAAATAAATTCCTACTTTTTTGGTTCACGTCAGGTTCACCAAAATGTAGAGAAGGGGGATTCGCTCCTCACGAGTTCTCTTTATTCAGAGATCCTCATGTGGTGAATTTCCCTAAAATACCTCAAGGAACAACGTGAAATTTCTAGAATCAGAAAGAGAAAGTCACGAAGATTCTCTGGACAAATTGACAAGTTCTTGGACAAAGGACGACAGTGCAAAATATTGAAGATAGCGCAGCGCGCTGGCGTCTCATATGAACCAGAGAACAATTTTATAATAGAAAAAGACAAAGTGGCTACTTCTACTCTAATTGCTGAGAACTTTCAGAATGTGGGAAGATGACAGAATGCAATAGAACTGAAGTAAAGTAAAGAGTAAATGATAAAGATAAAGAGTAGAAAGAAAGAACTTACAACCACACAAGTGATGAAACCTCCAACATGTGAATGTCTTCAAAACCTGTGTTTGTAAGATCAAGAGGAAATTTTGGGCCTATATAGGGGTTTACCTCAGTCAAACCCCCGTTTTGGTGTTCCCACCTCCACAAACAACCAAAAAGATAGAGAGAAATGAACCAAAATAGACAAAGCGTGTGGTAAAAGCAAAACCCGCTTGAGGAGTAGAACCTGCACCACCAAGTATGAGAGATAAAAGAAAACCTCACTCGAGGAGGAGAACTTGTATCACAAAAAAGGTGATAAAAGATATCCCCACTCGAGGAGGAGAACCCATTGTTGAATCTCTCTTGTGCTAATTTGTCCTTGATGACAATTTGTGTTGCTCTCTGGCATCTTGGTGGTTGTTTACTTAGTTGATCTGCTTCATTTCTGATTGTCATATTTACTTCATTTATGATATTATCTTTGGTGGAACTGATCTCTTGACTCCATGTGCAAATCTCAATTAAGGAATCTTGGTTATAGGTTTATGATCCATTGATCAGGTGACATGTTTATGATTTGATAGTTTGTGCTACAGTGATTCACTTGATTATATGATATTGGCATGTTTAGTATTCTACAGGTTGATATGTTTTGACATTGGATATTATAATTGGCACATTATATGGCATTGGTTATTATATTGCATTCAGGCTTTGAGAAACACATTGCTCATTCTTTTGCATATGGTTTTTGATATTTTTCTTGGGTGAATGGCATTGTAAACATAACATGAAATCAGCCTTTATCTCTATTCATAAGGCTTTGGATACTTTGAGTTTATGTGGCTTTATAAGGTGGCAATCGACTTTGGATAAAGGTAATCAAATTGATCTTTTGTTTGCACTTGAATCAGGTCTAATGGTTGATAATTATTCTAGGCCTTAAGGCCGACAACAAGTATAAAGTTTTGATTATTTTTTATGTCACATTGGAAGTGATTTGGTCTTGTTACTCGGGGACATTAAGTCTAAAGCACTCGACATTTTATGTGCAATAAGGCAAGGTTTTATTAAGTCAACATTTCACATGCTTTATCAGTTGGTCAATAGTTGATAAATGAGAGTTTTTTGGTCGGCATGATTGTCTTTGAATAGGCTGCAGACTTCAAAAGGAATAATGATTTTGTGAATTATTATGTTAGTCCTTTTGGACTTCAAATATTATCAACATTTGAATAGTCATCAATCTTTTGGTTGCTAAGGAATTTTAGGTCAATCTTTAACGTTTCTTTGCTCATGGGTTTCTAACCCTATTCTGGTCGCCACCATGGAAATTACCTCTTAGCCGTTTCTCTAATTTTGTTTTGTTGGTTTCTGGAAATATTTGACAATGTATAGGAAAGTTGGAAGACCATTACAATGGTCGATTCACTTGTCAGTTTCCTGCCATCGGGTAAGAGCTCGAATGAGGAAGGAGCTCGGGTTGCTCAACTACTTTGCGGATCTGGTAAATTGCTCATGGAAAATTCATCTCTGGTCTTCACAAGTATTCATCTTTTAGTCTGCTTTGCAGAACCGTTATCTTCACTGGCAAGGTTAATGAGAGATAAGTGTTTGCTTCTATATGGAAGTTGAAGATTTAGTTTATTCTTTTCTCAGTTAGAACTAAAATGATTTCACATGATTAGAATTGCATTTCACAATAGTTTTACTATACTTGATTATGAGATAATGGTTTTTGTTTGGGGGAAATCATGAAATCTTCGAATCTCTTCAGTTTCTTACCTGGGTTCTTTTACAATTGTTTTTCAGTTACTTTACTTGAGCAGCAGTTTCAGTGGCTATTATTCATGAATTATATACATGCTTTTATGTTGTTTGGTTAAGCTTTGCCTGTGCAGGCTGCTTGTGAAGAAAAATTTCAGTCTCATTTCTATTTTTGCATATTGTTGTTCTATTCTTGTCAGAATACAAGATCTATCTCTTAGGGACATAGGAATATCTGGCATGGGTTGCTCAATAGGAAATGGGTAACCTGATATTCACCTCTAATTTACTTTTTCCAAGATTGTAATTTCGAGCTATAGTTGTAACCCTCTATGAATTGTAATGATGAAATCTGTAAATTGAAAAAAACAGAGAGATTAGGGAAAAAAGATGACTGAAAAACAAAAAGAGATAAAGATAGAGATGAACCATGAAAAATTGCATGAGATATAAGGTTATTATTTTTGTTGTAAAATATTGAAAAGAGAGAGTTAACTGTTTGGAGAGAACCATGAAATATGTATGAGAAAAAGTGTGAAAAACCAGTGTGAGAACATATCACTGTGAATGTATTAAAGAGAAGTTGAGCATTGAGATTGAAAATAAAATATATGAGATATTTCGTCAAGTTGTCTTAAGGCTTGACAATGGGTGGAATTTTGAAGTGTCATTCTTGACATTTGAGAATTGTAAACATTGTTTGTCAAGAGGCACTTGACAGAAATTAGGGAAACAGAGAGATCCTCTGTATCATTGTATGTTTTACTGAAAACAGAAAAGGGGTTGGTGCTCCTTGAGATTGGTGTCTCTAAAAAGAGGGGTTGGTGCTCCTTGAGTTGGTGCTCAGAAATCATCCTATGAGGCATTTTCAAAAATGATTTTTGAAATGAAAGCCTGAAAAAGGCAGCAGGTTAAGGAGTGGTTTTTCTACCCTAGGAGGGTTTTCCACTCGACATATCTTGTGTTTATTTGAGTATCCGTGGTTCATTTGATTCAGTGCTTTAATGCTTTAAAATGCTATGTTTCACTATTCTAATTTCATTTTATGTGATTGCATTCAATACATGAATGAGTTTATCATTGATAAATGTGAGCATACACTTGGGTTTATTTCAGTTTCAGTAAAATTTGTCAAAACAATTAATAACACTGATTCACCCCCCCCTCTCAATGTCTTTTCACTCCAACAATTGGTATCAGAGCCTAGGGTCCTCTGATAGGTCTTTCCAACCTAAGATTGATTCTGGCCTTGGAGTCTATTCAAAAGGTCTCAAGCTCATGAAGGCACATCCATGACTAGAGCTCCATTATTTGATGGAATTGATTATGTATTCTAGAAAATCAGAATGAAGAATTATTTAACTTCTATTGACCTCGATGTTTGGAGCATAGTATTGACTGGGTACACTGTACCAACTACTCTACCTACTAATTCTGATGAAAAAAAAGATATGAAACCAATGCAAGAGAAAAAAATGCTCTCTCGTGTGCATTGACTAAAGATGTCTTTATTAAAGTCATGCTCTATAGCTCTACTAGGGAAATCTGGGTTAAACTTGAAACTATCTATCAAGGGAATGAAAAAGTAAAAAATTCTAAAGTCCGCACTCTAAAACACCTGTTTGAAGAAATAAAAAATGAGGGATGATGAAAAAGTAGCTGATTAATTTTTGAGAATTGATGAAATTGTCAATGCCATGAAGGGTATGGGGGAAGAGGTTAAGGAATTTGACGTTGTAACTAGGTCATCAAAACCTTACCAACACAATTTGAAGCTAAGGTCGCTACTCTAGAAGAGAAGAAACACTTTACCCAACTTACCCTTGACATCCTTCAAGGCACTCTGACTGCCTATGAAATGAGGATCAGTAAAAACAACACCTCTGCAAAAGAAACTGCATTTAATTCTGAAAGGAAAGAAAAGGATGAGCTCACTGAATCAGATTCTTTTGATTCTAAAGAATCCCACTTTGTGAGGAAAATCAAAAAGGGGTTTGGAAAGTATAAGGGAAAACTTCCCTTCAAATGCTTTAACTGTGGAAAAATAGGCCACTTTGTTGCAAAGTGCCCCTATGTTGATCCAAACAGTGATAACGATAAATCTAAAAAATTGGCTAAGAAGAAGGCCTATAGACCTAAACATAAATTCTACTTCAAAAAGGAAAATTATGTTCAGCAAAAATGAGACAGACTCTGAAGTTGAAGATTCTTTAGATGAAGAGGATGAAAATCTATTCATGGCTGAAATCACTCAACAAGAAGAAATCAACATCAATGATGCCAAAGAAGGTGAAGTAGACCTTGAAGGTGAACTGAAATGTGCTCTAAAAGAGCTAAGGAAGCATAAAAAATAAAATGCGTGCTCAAGAATAAAATTATGCTCAAGATCTTGCACAAGAGCAACTCACAAATCTTGAGATAGTCTCATTAAAAACTCAACTTGAAGAATCCAAGAGAGTTGAAGATTGTCTTCGTATTGGCATAAGCTTTAAACATCAAGAAATTCAAAAACTTGAACATGAGATTGTAGATCTCAGGAAGACCATTGAGAAATATGAGAGTGCTCTTAAACTGAATGACATGCTTAGTAAACAGAAACTGAACAAAGACAAAACAGGTATTGGTTTTGTGAAAGGTGAACATTCAAATGACAGTGCAAAGGATAATGTTGTTGCTGGAAACAAAAGTGTTGAACCCAAACATCCTGATTCCGATAAGGATCATGTTCATCCTTTTAGGAGTAACAGAATGACATATAATTCTAACCCTTTCTTTTATGGGTATTGTTATTTTTGCAACAAATTTGGTCACAAGGTGAGCTCTTGCAAATTTATAAATCCTAGAACACCTAGATTTGGTTATAGGAAAAATATTGGCTTTGCAAGATAGATTAGATGTTTCACATGCAAGTCCATGGGTCATTCTGCTAAGCAATGTAATGCTGATCAGCAGAATAAACAACAGAAAACTAAAAAGGTCTGGAAACCCAAAGCTGTCAACAACATAGAATAAACTATGTTAGTTCAAATTGCCTTACACTCCAAGAAAAAGGACTTATGGGTCCTGGATAGTGGTTGTTCAAATCACATGATTGGTGACAAAGAAAAATTAACTAATCTTGAAGACTATGTAGGTGGATATGTGAAGTTTGGAGACAACTCAGGAATTCAAATTAAAGGTAGAGGTTCTCTTTTTCTGAATGAAGACACTCCTATTTACAATGTGTATTACATAGAAGGATTAAAACACAACCTTCTGAGTGTCAGTCAAATTTGTGACAGTGGATATCAGGTCCTGTTCACTTCACAAGGATGTGAAATTAAAAATAAGTTTGGAAAAGCTATTGCTGTTGGAAGAAGGACTAAGGGAAATGCGTACAATTTACTTGACACTTTTGGAAATAAAAAAAATCAAGGTATGTGCTTAATGAGTCATGTTGAAGAAATTTGGTTGTGGCACAAGAGACTAGGTCATATTAATTTTGACAATATGGTTAGAATTAGTAAGAATCAGAATGTACGAGGTCTACCTATTTTGAGAAAACCTGATAATGCAGTCTGTAAAGAATGTCTCAAAGGAAAGCAAACAAAGGTAAGCTTTAAATCTAAAGAACATTCTTTTACTAGACCTCTGCAACTTGTTCATACTAACTTATGTGGTCCTACAAGGACTAGATCTATCAATGGTGAGAAATATTTCATGCTATTTGTTGATGACTACTCTTGTATGGTATGGGTTACTTTTCTCAAGCATAAATCTGAAGCTTTTGAATGTTTTAAAGTTTTTAGAAAAATGGTAGAAAGGGATTCAGATTTAAAATTGAAATGTCTAAGATCTGACAAAGGTGGTAAATTCACCTCACAAGAATTCATAGACTACTATGATAGACATGGCATAAAAAGACAATATGTTGTTACTAGAACACCCTAGCAAAACAGGGTTGTTGAGAGAAAAATAGGACTGTAAAAGAGATGGCAAGAACTATGCTGAATGAATCAAATCTACCAAACATGTACTGGAAAGAAGTTGTTCATCAACTGTCTATATTTTGAATAGAGTCCAGATTAGAGTGAAATCCATCCATATGAACCGTGGAATGGTAAATCTACCTCAATTAAATATTTCAGAATATTTGGTTGCAAATGTTTTATCAAAAGAGATGATGATAACTTAGGTAGTTTTTAATCTAAGTCTGATTAAGGTATCTTTTTAGGATACTCTACTCATAGCAAAGCCTATAAATGATTTAATAATAGGTTGAACAAGATTATTGAATCTGTCAATGTCAAATTTGATGAAAATCTGCTCTTAGATGTTGAACATATGTAGGATGATGAGGAGGAAGAATTTGAACTTGATATAAATTTTGAAGGCTTTGAAACTGCAAAGCCTGAAACAAAATCAACAATTCCTAAACTAGCTAAAACAAAATTTGAAGATGTTAAAACCAGCTCTGAAAAGTGTGTAACTAAAACTCCTTCAAAATCTCTTGCTAGAAACCATCCTAAAGATATGATTATTGGAGATAAATCTGTAGGAGTTCAAACACGGAAAATAACTATTAACTATGATGAAAAAGCTCACATAGCTGAGCTTATTGCTTTCTATTTAATTACACAGTTTGAGCCAAATTTTTTTCATGAAGCTCTTACTGATGAATGCTGGCTTAATGCAATGCAGGATGAAATTGATCAAATTGAGAAAAATCAGACTTGGGAGCTAGTCCCAAGACCAGATGACAAAAATGTCATAGGAGGTAAATGGATTTTCAGAAACAAACATGATGAAAATGGCCATGTTGTTCACAACAAGGCTAGATATGTCTACAAAGGATATGCTCAGCAAGAAGGTATTGACTTTGGTGAAACCTTTGCACCTGTAGCTAGACTTGAATCAATTATAATTTTCTTGGCCTGTTCTATTTTCAAAAACTTTACTGTATATCAAATGGATGTAAAAATTGCCTTTCTGAATGGTTATTTGGATGAAGAAGTTTACATAGAACAACCTAAAGGGTTTACTTGTAAAAACAAACCCAATCATGTTTACAGGCTGAAAAAGGCTCTATATGGCCTAAAACAAGCTCCTAGAGCTTGGTACTCCAGACTAGACAGTCATTTATTGTCAAAAGGCTTTATTAGAGGAGGTGTAGACAATAATCTTTATGTTAATATTGAAGGTTCTGATATTTTAGTTGTTGAAATCTATGTTGATGATACTATCTTTGGCTGCAACAATATTGCTTTGAGTCAAAAATTCTCACAGATTATGGAATCTGAGTTTAAAATGTCCATGTTGGGAGAACTATCCTTCTTTTTAGGTTTTCAAATCTCTCAACTTGAAACTGGTATTTTTCTCTCTCAAACAAAATATGCAAGAAATGTTAAAGAAATTTCAAATGGATGAATGTCATCCAGTTAGCACTCCAATGGCTACCGACTGTAAACTTAGTAAAGTTGATGATTCTCCTGTTGTCAATCCAATTGACTATAGGTCAATGATAGGCAACCTATTATATCTAATAGCCTCAAGACCTGACATAATGCAAGTTGTTTGCATGGTTGCTCGATTTCAGTCATCTCCTAAGGAATCTCACATTAATGCTGTTAGAAGGATTCTTAAATATGTTCAAGGCACTATTGATTATGGGCTCTGGTATCCCAAAAGCAATGATTTTTCATTAGTGGCTATACTGATTCTAACTGGGCTGGTTGTCTGGATGATAGGAAAAGCACCAGTGGTGCTACTTGCTTTCTTGGTGATCGATTAGTGGCTTGGCACAACAAAAAACAAGAATCTATTTCACTCTCTACTGCTGAAGCAGAATACATTGCTGCCACCTCTTGTTGTACTCAAGTAATCTGGATGTCACAGACATTATCTGACATGGATATTGAAATCCCTAAACCTGTTTCTATTCTGTGTGATAATACTAGTGCAATCAATATCTCAAAAAATCATGTTACGCACTCTCGCACTAAACACATCGCTATTAAGTTTCATTTTCTTCATGAAAAGGTGTTGGCTAACGAGGTTTCTGTGCAATATGTTCCTACACAAGCACAGGGTTTTGATATTTTTACAAAACCGCTAGCTAAAGAAGTATTTGAAAGATTTCGGTCTTGATTGTGAGTTGTCTCTCAATCTTTTCTATCTTAAATACTCTATCTTGGTGATAGGGGGAGTTGGTTAGCTCTCCTTCCAACTCATACTTTGCTGCTCAAATGTCATATCTGTAGATTCATGAAAATTCTCTGTTGGTTCTGGTTCATTATTGTGGCTTCCCTTTATCCTTGTGACAAAAAGGGGGAGAAGTATGAGAATTTGGTTCTGGTTCATTATTTTGGCGTGGTGGCTCAGATTTTGCCATCAACGACAAAGGGGGAGTTTGTTGAATCTCTCTTGTGCTAATTTTTCCTTGATGATAATTTGTGTTACTCTCTGGCATCTTGGTGGTTGTTTACTTAGTTGATCTGCTTCATTTCTGATTGGCATATTTACTTCATTTTTGATATTATCTTTGGTGGCACTGATCTCTTGACTCCATGTGCAGATCTCGATTAAGGAATCTTGGTTACAGGTTTATGATTCATTGATCAGGTGACATGTTTATGTTTTGACAGTTTGTGCTACAGTGATTCACTTGATTATATGATATTGGCATGTTTAGTATTCTACAGGTTGATATGTTTTGACATTGGATATTATAATTGACACATTATATGGCATTGGTTATTATATTGCATTCAGGCTTTGAGAAACACATTGCTCATTATTTTGCATATGGTTTTTGATATTTGGCTTGGGTGAATGGCATTGTAAACATAACATGAAATCAGCCTTTATCTCTATTCATAAGGCTTTGGATACTTTGAGTTTATGTGGCTTTATAAGGTGGCAATCGACTTTGGATAAAGGTATTCAAATTGATCTAATGTTTGCACTTGAATCGGGTCTAATGGTTGATAATTATTCTAGGCCTTAAGGTCGACAACAGGTATAAAGTTTTGATTATTTTTTATGTCACATTGGAAGTGATTTGGTCTTGTTACTTGGGGACATTAAGTCTAAAGCACTCAACATTTTATGTGCAATAATGAAAGGCATCATTAAGTCAACATTTCAAATGCTTTATCAGTTGGTCAATAGTTGATAAATGAGAGTTTTTTGGTCGACATGATTGTCTTTGAACAGGCCACGGACTTCAAAAGGAATAATGATTTTGTGAATTATTATGTTAGTCCTTTCAGACTTCAAAGATTATCAACATTTGAATAGTAATCGATCTTTTGGTTGCTAAGGAATTTTAGGTCAATCTTTAACATTTCTTTGCTCATGAGTTTATAACCCTATTCTGGCCACCACCATGGAAATTACCTCTTAGCCGTTTCTCTGATTTTGTTTTGTTGGTTTCTGGAAATCTTTGACAACATATAGGAAAGTTGGAAGACCATTACAATGGTCAATTCACTTGTCAGTTTCCTGCCATCCGATGAGAGCTCGAATGAGGAAGGAGCTCGGGTTGCTCAACTACTTTGCAGATCTGGTAAATTGCTCATGGAAAATTCATCTCTGGTCTTCATAGGTATTCATCTTTTAGTCTGCTTTGTAGAACCGTTATCTTCACTGGAAAGGTTAATGAGAGATAAGTGTTTGCTTCTGTATGGAAGTTGAAGATTTAGTTTATTCTTTTCTCAGTTAGAACTAAAATGATTTCACATGATTAGAATTACATTTCAAAATAGTTTTACTATATCTGGATTATGAGATAATGGTTTTTGTTTGGGGGAAATCATGAAATCTTCAAATCTCTTCAGTTTCTTACCTAGGTTCATTTACAACTGTTCTTGAAAGCATGATTAAAGGATTTCAGTTATAGAGCATTATTTTTCAGTTACTTTACTTGAGCAGTAGTTTCAGTGGCTATTATTCATGAATTATATACATGCTTTGATGTTGTTTGGTTAAGCTCTGCCTGTGCAGGCTGCTTGTGAAGAAAAATTTTAGTCTCATTTCTATTTTTGCATATTGTTGTTCTATTCTTATCAGAATACAAGATCTATCTCTTAGGGACACATGAATATCTAGCATGGGTTGCTCGACAGGAAGTGGGTAACCTGATATTCACCTTTGATTTACTTTTTCCAGGATTATAATTTCGAACTATAGCTATAACCCTCTATGAATTGTAATGATGAAATCTATAAATTGAAGAAAACAGAGAGATTAGGGAAAACAGATGATTGAAAAACAAAAAGAGAAAAAGACAGAGATGAACCATGAAAAATTGTATGTGATATAAGGTTATTATTTTTGTTGTAAAATATTGAAAAGAGAGACTTAATTGTTTGGAGAGAACCATGAAATATGTATGAGAAAAAGTGTGAAAAACCAGTGTGAGAACATATCACTGTGAATGTATTAAGGAGAAGTTGAGCATTGAGATTGAAAATAAAATATATGAGATATTTCCTCAAGCTATCTTAAGGCTTGACAATGGGTGGAATTCTAAAGTGTCATTCTTGACATTTGAGAATTGTAAACATTGTTTGTCAAGAGGCACTTGATAGAAATCAGGGAAATAGAGAGATCCTCTGTATCATTGTATGTTTTACTAAAAACATAAAAGGGGTTGGTGCTCCTTGAGATTGGTGTCTCTAAAAAGAGGGGTTGGTGCTCAGAAATCAGCCTATGAGGCATTTTCAAAAATGATTATTGAAATGAAAGCCTGAAAAAGGCAGCAGGTTAAGGAGTGGTTTTTCTACCCCAGGAGGGTTTTCCACTCAACATATCTTGTGTTTATTTGAGTATTTTTGGTTCATTTGATTCAGTGCTTTAATGCTTTAAAATGCTATGTTTCACTATTCTCATTTCAGTTTATGTAATTTCATTCAATACATGAATGAGTTTATCATTGATAAATGTGAGCATACACTTGGTTTATTTCAGTTTTAGTAAAATTTGTCAAAATGGTTAATAACACTGATTTACCCCCCCCTCTTAGTGTCTTTTCACTCCAACACCCAAATCATAGTATGTAGATGCAATCAATAGGGTATGTGTGAAATCTCAAGATACTCACAAGCACAAGACAAGGGAGGTATCACATGCAAGGCTTAAGGAATCCAAAGAGAGAGAGCAATAGCTAGCTGCAAGAGCCAAAAGTGCTGCATAGAGTGTTGCAAGGATGTGAGAGTGTTATTGTTGCAAGTTGTATGGAGCTATGCAAACAAGATATCAAAAGAGGAACGTAAGAGGCAAGGCTAGAAAGAAGCTAGAAAGCAAAAGAGAAGCTAGAAGAACTTAGAAGAAGCAATGGAATTGAGAAGATAGCATTTAAGGAAGGAAAAGAAGCTTCCTAGGCGGTTACAAGGCATCCTGAGTCATTACAACAACAACAAAAGCAGGTGAAAAGTGGCAAACATGCACATAAACAGTCATTTGAACATTGAAACATCATAGGATGCTAGCGCGGCATGTAGATATCTGCACAACACACTAGTGTCTAGACACATCACGCTACAAAATGACACGAGCAGGAAAATCACAAGGTTGAATGCAAATATGACATGTGAAGGGTAGCTACTGAAAAAGAGGTGTTGAGCATCTTGAGAGGGAAAAAAGGTTGATGTAGGGGCTAAAATGAGCCTACACAAGTTCTAGGTGAGTGGACACTAAAGCAGATACAAGAATGTATGTGAAATTGCAAGGGGTACAATTTTATGACTATACAGTTAGTATCTAAGTACAAAAGGATCCATCATGAGAGACATGAGTTAAAATAGGTACACGAGTGTATAAATCTACCCATGCAAGGGGATATGGAAAAAGTTTACAAATACAAAAAATTCAGTATCTTAATAAGGGTCTCAACTTGTTTCATCTCTATGATCTTAATCCTCTAGGGATCTCACTCCTCCCTCTCCTACTACTATCTACCATATTTAATCCTAGGGAATCATGTTCCTTTATAATAGTCCCTAGGATGGGGTAGGTGCCCAAACCTATGACTAGGAATAGGCTAGCATCCCATCCCTTGAATGAATAAGAATTTATTAACTAATTTATAATTGAAGTATCTCTCTTAATAAAGTAACCTCTACCTCTAAAGCCTCAATATCACTCCTTTAGGATGTGATATTTAATTGGTTGGTCTAAGGGAGAAAATGAATTTGTGTGTTGTCATACTATCATAGGTATCCTTACACCCATTAATGTTGTGTTCATGTCTCTTATGATAGGGACAAGAATAATGAAGTCTCAATCCAGCTTTGGCATCCATCTATGACATGTATCACCAAGAAAAATATAAAAAAAGAGTGTTAAATCCTTGTTGAAGTTAAACCATAATAGATAAGTTGTAGCCTTAAGTGAAGTAAAGAAAATAACTAAGAAGTGAGATACTCATGAGGATCTCCTATCTACTAAAAGAGGTCACTCACTTATATATGCTATGTTATTTAAGCTAGAGGAATAACCTATGATGTAGCTATAGCTCTTATGATGCCCCCTCATCCTCCCCTACCTCAAGATCATGATAAATTTTAAACTCCTCATCCTAGTTGCTCTAAGTTAAATTAATGGTGGCCCTAAAATGGTTATAGTTGTCTATCCATTTCCTTGTGCCTATCCTCGTACTGACCATGCAATAAAGAGTCCCTAGAGTAAGAGAAGTTGATAAAGGGGTTCATTTCCAAACCTATACTACCTCATAAGTATTTCCTAGCCTGGGATCACTAAGATAGTTCCTCTTTAAAGTCCTCAAATTATTGTAACACTCATGTGACTAGATGTCTCTCCATTATGTGTCTCTCCATTATGTCTATCTATCAATCAACTCACCTCTTAATTGTAGGCTTATATGACATCATCCCTACCCATCTCCCATCCATTTTGGTGTCAGGTACTATGATAATGTCATATGTTATTAAAGTTTCCATTTCTTGTGGCATTATTAGAGTTAACTAATCGATGTAATCTAATGGCCTTGAAGTGAAGGATCTATTCCAATCAGAGATTGTTAGTAGGGTTCTATGTTCTCTCATATTCACACTATAACCAATGGTGTATGATTGAAGGCCAATGACTCATGGTGCATAATATAACATATGCCATGGTAGAATAGTGCTAGGATGTTGATCCCATATGTAAAATATCTAATATATATGCACTTTCTTAACCCTTGATAAATAGGAATCAATTAGGAAAATGAGGATTCTCCACAAGTATAGAATGTTAAGTGTGGAAATTGAAGTCATTTCAATCCCCTCCTATATTCTATTCTCTCATCACCCATAAAAACAACCGAGGGTAGTCTCTCATCCTTTGATTCCCACTCTATCTATGTTGATTTTCCCCCTTATATGGGGACACCTTGGATTTGGTAGACATCATAATGTGTGATTTTCAACTCTCCAATAATGCTAAGAAATTGGAAGGTGGCTTTAGCATACATCCTAGTAGGTGAATATTTCACAACTATGTGCCTAGGGTTGCACTATGAGAACTCATACTACCAATTTAGTATATATCACTGTTACCTATTTTTCACTACCAGCTCAAATAGGTAGAGCTGAATTATAAATTCATGCTAAGGTACACAACTTGTTTTCTAATTTTTTTTGCTAAAGTACTCATATCGTGCATTGATTTATTACAATGTAAATTTTAGTAATGTTATGCAAAAAACATCTCAAAAGGATATCACAAGTTTGCATAATGTTTGTTGTTTTATTCATAATGTGCGAACCAGAATCCCACACAAGTCGTGGGAGTAACTCATTATTTGATTTTTTATAATCGAAAAAGAGATGCATGAGTAAAAGCAAAATATACAACTGAGAATAGCAAAAGCATACGGTAGAAAGTGATTCGTCATTGTCTGGAATGACAAATCGTTGACAGTTGAGGTTTTCAGTTGTGACGCCAGCTCTAGCTCCAGCTTCATTTCCATTTTTAGCTCCAGCTCCGCGTACTTGCAGGTTTGAGGGAAATGTTGTTAGAGCAATGCAGATCAAATCCTATTATATGCCTACGCTACTAACAAAAATATAAGATACAGTCGATCAGGCATCCATCAGATGATTACGAAAATTCAAACAACATAAGGAGAAAAGAGAAGACTTTCAACTTCTTTTATTTTTCCTAACATGTTTGTTCACTGTGCAGGAACAAGTTCGTTATGTTCATGATCATTTCATCAGATATGTGGAGTAAAACAGGCTCCCACAAGGGTTGAGCCCGACTTATCAAAAGGCACACTCTATAGTCACTTGTGAGATTCATTATCAATACCAGAACAACTGCAAATCAGTTTTCAGCACTGAACATTTCCATCGAAATAAGCATTCAGCATGATAGGGTACAATCACATCATATGGTGATGAAATATAGGCACAACAAGAGTCTATGTGACAATTATTCCTTGGAAAAACTCATTGGATGTTACCAGATTTTGAATAATATACATGCTCAACATGAAAGACATTATAACACAAACATGGCAACTCGGTCAAATGGTCTGATTAATGTTCCAGCTTCATAAAGGTTCCCACTTTCAGTTTTTCAGGATGACCTTTCTATACAAGAGGCTCTCATTACAATTTTTTTGATACAATCAACATTATTATCAGCATAAGGGGAATTTATCGGATACAGTTTTGAACAGCAGAGATCATAAATTTTCCTTCTGTTATCATTAGGTGTTGGTATTACATGCCCAAGGAAATGCGTTTGTTTACAAAGATGCCAAGATTTGAACAATATTTATGAATAGCAAAAAATATGCTGAAAGTTAGTGGAGCTTCAAAGTTTCAATATGATGGACAATACATAAAATTAGCATATACAAATGTGAGCAAGCTACTGAACTTTTAGAAGGTCGGTGATAAGAACAGGGGTGAGAAGGTATGTTTTCATTTTCAGAAAAGTACCACCATTTTGAGACACCATATTACATGGAGAGCGGTAGAGAGCCACTGATTTTTTCACAGCTTCAACAAAGACATTTCATCAAGGCAAAAAGGGAATGGAAATCAGCACTGTCAGGTTTAAATGAAATGAAAGAAACTCATAGTTTTTGATCTCAATAAGCCACCGAGTACAATCAAAATAGAACAGCAGCATAACAGACTTTATTAGTAAAATACCCAGAATAGGTTTCTTCATGAAGACCATGCATTAAAAAAAATAATAATAATAATAGAGATGTAGGAAGTATAGTAGCGGCCAGGACTTCCAAAGACCCATGCAAAGTGCAAAGTCTGACTTCTCTCATGGTAACCAAAAGACCCAGGCTAAATGTTAAGTGAAAAGATTTGGCCATAGCCATGAAGATACTGTAATATCCAAAAATGTTTATTATTGTAAAAAAAATCGAGTTTTTAAAGCTTTATAAGGAAAGAGATATGATATTTTGTGCATGGATATTATAGTCATAAGGGCAATCAGCAGTTACTCAATATTGACAGTGGCCCACACATCAGCTATGTTATTTTTCATACATCTTTATGTAAGGTATGGAGGAGCATGACAAGAAAACATTCATCTCTCCAACAGCAGTCAAAGAGGATACAAATGATAGGCAGTTTGATGAAGCAAGCAAAGTAAGGAGAGAATCAAAGCTGAGACCTATCATGAATGGGGATGCCTGTACAAAGAATATAGGGCCTGAAGTGTCAAGGGGAGAGCTCTATTCAAGCGCATACAGCAGGTGTTTGAACCTAGAAAAGAGGAATTTTAATGGCGGCTTGGGACAACCTATAGATCGTTTTTCACATACCCACTTGGGGTTTCAACATGAAAACCTGAGGAAGCAATAGTTATTAGCAAGGTCGAGCCAGGGGTTGGGTATTTTGAATTTTATAGAGGTATTGAGCGCTACAAGAGCAAAAAGTTAAAAAGAAAGTTACAATGAGAAACCACGGCCTGCAGTAGAGATATATTTTTTCGACATTTCCAAAAATATTCAATGTGCAGATGAAATAAACGAAAACAACGAGAATTTCATTATTATCTGTCCAAAGGCAAGCATAAATCTTCATTTCTTTCATGATCAAGGAAAAGATACAGATATCTTATGAAAACAGAGCCTTACCACTCAGCCTCCATGCAAATCCAATATAAAGATCCCGCTTCAAAGCTTCAAAGACTCCTCTAATCACTCACCACGCAAGCTTCCAGGAAGGATTCGATATGGAGCAGCAACAAACATGGTTTTTCGAACTTCAAAACTCTAGAGCAGAAAGAGATCAACCAGATAGCAGAGTATGGCGGAGTTTCAGAACCCAGAAGAAGAGCAAGCCATGACCAAGTCAAGCAATGGTGATTACAGGAAAGTGAAAGAAAGTGTATGAATGTTGGAGGAATGCAAGGCTTGTGGCCTTCAAGGTCAATAGAGCTTAAGGGCAGTAAGTAGAAGCCAGATTTGTTAGAGATACAGGTTGAAGAAAGTTCGAATGGAGTCTCAAGCTGAGCTGAGAAGGCTCAAACCCTAGGTGCGGCAGCTGTAGCTTCTTCTTAAGGCTTCTTCAAAACAAGTGAAGTAAACAATGCCAAATCCTTTTAGGGTTCGATATCTTTTACCAAGTTCTTATTCCCAAGTGATGATTTTGATTTTTGACTTTTAAATTAATCATCTCATCCTATCTTTGCCAAGGTAATGACTTACAAAGTCAAGTGCCCAATAATGCTAAATGGCCGAACATTATGTTCAGGTATAAAAATGCCATTAGATCAAGATATATTAGGTATAGTGCATGAAGCGCGGGAGGTGTGTAGTATGGTGATTAGTGGAGTGATATATCATGCATTTTTGTGATAAACATAGGCTAGGATTGCAGTGATTAAATTCAATTAATTTAATGTTATTTTTGCTCACCCATGTAAAGTGGTATTAATTAAATGATAAAATTATAAATCATTTAATTAATACAACTATTTTAGGCAAAATAACATTGAGTTAAATAAATCTAATGATGCAAGCATGGAATATCAAGCAAAGTAGAGTTTCATTTTTGCATGGGCGGATTGATACAAACGAGGCGATTTTTTGCATGTTGTGGCCCACATTTTCAGGGATTTGTAGTTCAGTTGGAGTAGTGCATGTATCAGTTATGACTTGAGAGTGAGTTTGGACCATCATGCACTCGTTTTTGCATGGATTTGAGCCTCTTTTTCAGAGATATTTTCTTTTGCTCGAAATTGGCCTTGGAGTTATCACCCTCTCTTGGAGTTGGACTTTCAATTCTTTTTACATGCCTTTTGAAAGGCTTTTTGTATATATTGAAAAACTTAACTATTTTTCTTTAGTTCTTATTTTTCTCCTTTGCACTCTGCAAAGTGAATGATTTGTAACTCAACATTTATTTTCAGGTTAATACATAGCAGGTTTACAGCTTACATGGAGATGTTCCTTTTTGCTTAAAGGATTCGAGTTTTACCTTCTCATTACTGGTTTTTGCATTGATGATTGATTTGATGAAATTTATTGTGTTTTAATAAATCAAAAACCTTTAAATTTTGTCTCTTTCATTGATATGAGTTCTTAGATACAATCAAGTTTCAGGTCTTAAGTTGTGCTTGTATTCATCTATTCAAAGTTGTGAAACATAGTTTCCTACCAGGAGAGATCAGTCAACCTTCTTTAGAAACACTTTTTCAATAAGATTGTCATTAATGAGCTGTGTGAAGTATTCCTTGAGAGTTAATTGTGAATTAGTCTGCCTTTTAGATCATCATTTTTAGGTGTGAGCATCACCGTATTTAAAGTTTCATAGTTCTGCATTCAGGTTAAATCTTTTTATCTTTTTTCCCAATAATTTACCAAAATATTAATTAGAAAAATCCATAGGAACCAGCCTAGAATTTGGAGGCCTAATTCCTCATAGGATACCCACAGCTTGGAATTAGTTCCAATGTGCTAACAGATTGCTGAAATTCAATATTTAAGCATATGGGTGCAATCAGTTTGACAACAATCACAAAAGGATAATAAAATCTACCATAGAAAGCTTCCCCAATACTCAAAATCCAAGACTACTCGTGAGACACATGCCATTACATGTAGGTGTCTTATTAGCATAGTTCCCACCCACTTATTTTAAATTCTAAAAAATCACAAAAAAATAATGTCAAGAAAGAAAGAACAATAAAAAATCCACAAGCAAGGACTATTGTCCTAAATCAACCTTAGTAAAGGGGCAACTTAGTAGGTCCCCCAAGCTATCTATATGTGATACAGGAGCATCCCAGGTGAATGTGCAATCCCACATAAACCAAAAATGTGGTGTTTCAATTTTGTTGGAGTTGTCTCATTTTTGTTTCAATTTTGGTTGTTGTTCTTTGTTGTGAGGCAAACACATATGCGACCTTGACAGTGACAAAGACATTCAATGAGAAAATATCAAGTCACCTTTGAATACGTTGGTACTGGTAAAATTTCCAAGAAATGGATGTACCGATTTGTATGTTGGTGGTTGCGAACTTTCTATTTCCTATTAGTTTTAGTGAGTTTGAACGATTACATGGATATAAAAAACTATATGGAGCAACTTATTCGAAAGCAGTGCATTGATGAACCACCATACAAACTGTTATATGAAATCATCGAAGAATTACTTAAAATCAAGAAGCATGCCAAATCAACAACTATGGAGTTAATACCCCATGATATTGTACATCAAATTGTTCCACATTCATGTTTGGGTCGCTACTTGATATATCTTGACCAAACCAATTCAATATGAAAAGAAATGCATTTCATGTTTTAATTCATTCAATTTAAATTTGCCATCAATTTAATTCTTTGAAGAGTCAATAGTTTTGAGGAATGATATACCTCATCTAAGGTGTCACTTCAGTTCCGAAAAGGGTGATTGGAGAAGTTTTACACCTTCCATTTTGAAGATAAATAAATAAATAATAAAATTATAGTTTGAATGTTAAGGGGTACAGGCCCTTGAAGAGTTTAAAAAAAAAAAAATTATCACGAATAATAGGGGGCGGGTTGTGTGAGCCTTGGAGGAGCAACATAGAACAAAGGAAGAAGTTGAAATAAATTTGGAAGAGGGTTGCATTTGAGAAGAAGGTTTGAACTAAATAACTTAAATGCATAGAGCTTTAAAAAACCGCACAACATAGAATAAGAGGGACTGTGAAGAGGATGAGGGCAATAAGAAGGGTAAGTATATTGGTTGTTATTTCAACAAAAGGAGAACCATTGACGAGGGGCAGTTACATAGGAATATCCAAATAGAATTTTGAAAATGTGAAAGAAGTTGCGCGAGGGTGGCGTGAGAATCAAGTGAAGACTCAAATGAAATAAAATTTGCAAACCATATACACAACAAGTGAAGTGATCGCCTAGTAAAATAATTGGCATCATGGAGTGAGTGTGCACATGCTAAGGACAAAATAATGCAAAAATTTGAAAAACAAAGATGGGCACAATAGAATAAGAGGAGGTTGTGCTACTTTTTGATGGCATTTTAAAGAATAAAATACAAATAAGTTCCATATAATAGAGGAAGAGCAGATTGGATGTCCAAGGAGAATGAGGCCATGAAAGGCCAATTGATTGTAATTCGTAATTGAATAAATAGAATCAAAGTTTGCTTGTAATTGTTATTTGATTGAGTTTTGAATTAAGGCAAAGCACTATTTGAGTTTCATTTTCATTTTTTGTGAATGGTTGTTTGGAAGAGGGAGTACCCTCCACATCAATTGGTAGCAAAGCGAGGGGTTTTGAATGCATAAAAAGATCATCGAACGTGAGGTAGCTTGTGCCAGGACCAGTGGGTAGAGTGGAGGAAATAAGGCGATATAGAAGAAGCTCATGAGGGTTGTTATAGGCAAGAGTCTTGAGCAGCAAGAGAGCTTGAAGCCATGAAAGAACTTGTTTTGTAGATTGAGTGTGATGGCAGATTGTAAAGCATGAGGCGAGACTTGTGGAAGATTGCAGTAGACAAAGATGGGATGGACCATGACGAGACCCATGAGAATATTATTCTAAGAACAATATTGGATAAGATAAAAAATGAGAAGTTTGAGGCAATGGGAAATATGATTTCTTAGGAAGTGGGAAAGATCTAGGTGAGGATCAAGAAATTGGAAAATAATGTTGGAAAGAGTGAGAGGAAAGTGGTAAAGAGGAGCCAAAAGAAGAGAAATGACAACAAGGAGAAGAATATTGGAAAAGAGGTGAGAGCAACCCCTACCAAAGAAGTTGCAGTGAAGACATGCCATGAAGAAGGCAAGGAGAAAAGGGATCAGGAAAAGAAGGAAGTGAGTAGCGAAGAGGTTGGAGTTGTTGGCGATTGAGGAAGAACGGATGTCAAAGCTCATTGTTGCAACAAAGAGAGATGAACGAAAGGTTGCAGCTGACGAAGATTTAATGCAGTGAAATTTGATGTTGTATTTGTGAATGAAGATGAGGTAAATCAGTTTTATGATGTTATTTTATTTTTAGATAAGATGGTAGAAGGGGAGATGTATAGAGATCACGAGAATGTTGCATATTTTCTTACAGATATTGTGGAGGATGTTGTAGGATTTTGGTGGAGGTGGTTAGTTGGAGGTGGGTTTGATCCCATGAAAGAGGAGAGTAGAGTGGAGATTATTTGGTGGAGGAGGTCAGCCTATGGTGGAAATGATTCCACGAGGAGGAATAGAAGGAAGAGAATGCAATGTTGTCAAAGGAAGATGGTGTGTGTTCCGGAGAGGCACTGGAAGAAGCGAAATAAATAGTTTTGGTGCACTTGATATAGTGATGGAGCTTGCTGCAGATTGTTCTCAATCTCAAAGTGTGATTGTATCAGTCAACTCCACCATTGTGAGCCTATGCTCACAATCTTTCTACCTATTGTGTTTGATAAAGGAACATACCGGGTGAATACACCATCCTACATCAACCAAAAAGATGGTGTTTCAATTTTGTTGGAATTATCTCATTTTTGTTTCAATTTTGGTTGACATTCTTTGTTGGCAAGAAAACCCAGATATGACCTTGGTAGTGGCAAAGACATTTAATGAGAAAATATCAAGTCACCTATGAATGTGTTGGTACTGGTGAAATGTCCAAGTAATGGATGTACCAACTTGCATGTTGGTGGTTGCAAATTTTTTGTTTCCTATAGGTTTTAGTGAGTTCAAACGGTTAAATAGATATAAACAATCTATGTGGAGTAGCTTATTCGAAAGCAAGGCATTGATGGATCGCCATACAAACTGTTATATGAAAGCATTGAAGAATTGTTGAACACCCAAAATACTGAGAGGGGGGTGAATCAGTATTCCATTAAACCATTCACATAAAATCCATCCAAAAAAAATCATTGATTGAACTAGAATAACAAGAGAAAACATGGAATCAAGACAATGCATCAACACACGTGAACACCAATATTTTTATGTGGAAAAACCATGGTGAGGGTTAGCTCACAATATAATATATATGAATATAGAATATTACAATGGCTCACTACTAGGACACACTATCCTTAAAGGCTCATAGTTTGAAGCAATTTAAAAAATAGAGAATGGATCACTACCAAGTGATGAACTGAGATAGAATACACCTTCCTTGTGCTGGAGTTTGGTTCTAGTGAGGCATAGTACATGAATAACCTTTTTGTATACAACACATCTGTATGCTCATCTATACAATTTGACACATATACATCACACACACACACTCTTCTCTACCTTCATGTATCTCTTATCTTCTCTTCACACTCTTCCACACTTTAAAAGTGTCTTACACATATACATATATATCCATGTTCACTAATTAGGTCAGCCTAATTAGAGAAACCCTATTTCAAATCAAGAACCAACTTTGTCAACATTTTCCTCAAAACACATTCATCTCCATATAGTTGGCGTGGACCTAAGATAGATCCCTTTATCATTTGTAGCACATTTATTAAAACTTCTCAATATTACTAAATAATTAGGTAGACGAGAGTTAGACCAAAAATCCAAACATATATGCAATCCATCAAACGTGTAACACAAAAACTTGTTAACACATTGACTTCTCCTTTAGAAAACATTGAGCTACTTATCTTCAACATTGCATGGTATGATAATCAAATATGAGAAAATTTGTAATCTCCCACATCAATGCATAGTATAGAAACTCACTGTAGTCTTCAAAGTAGAATACTGTAATTCATATCTTCCAAATGCTTTCATATATCATTATGAAACTCCAATACAGAATGCATCATGTAGTCCCAAATCTATGTACAAAGTCCTATAGTGATATCTTTTCCTGAGATAGAATCCAGACCAAAAAATCAACGTACAAAGCAAGTGTATAAGCATGACACTATTACCCAAGCTACTGGTAACTATACCTTTCCAACCACACAACCTTGTCAACTAAACCCTTGTCAGTGGATGCAACTGATGATAGGATAGAACATATTATCAGCTTCTGTATAAATCTTACAAAATAAGATAATCTAGATCAAAATACCGAATTAATAGACTTCCATTACCGAAGCAGCTGAATACTGACAAACATTAAAATTCCATTGTGGCAATTATCCAAATTCCACTGTCTGTTGACATCAATAACAACTTCTCAACTTCCAACAATCTCCCCCTTTGTCATTGATGGAAACACACAATGTGAAAACCATCAAAATACCTCTTCCCAAATTTTCAATTTTCTCCCCAAAATTTATTCACAAAACTTTTCAATTTCCACATGCCTTCTCTTTGTTTCCACATGATACCTTTATTTTCACATGATACCTCTCTCTCTCTCTCCCCCTTTGACATTAATGGCGAAGGAAAAAAAATTAATGCTTTAGTATTTCCCTTTGCATACCTGAATACTCCCCTTGAGGAGTGCAACCAAAACATCATCTGTGAGTAATCAACAAGAGGTTGTTGCTCTTGAAGTTTATTGAGAATACCGGTCCATGAGGACTTGCCTTCATCCCAAAGCCTTTTTTTCTTTGGAAAAGCTATGCATAGATAGTTGAGGTCAATTGAGATGTCTTTTCCTTCAACCACGGTTCTGGGAGTAACATTAGATTTCAGAGTTCTGATAGCCAAAGAAAGAACATAATAGATAGGTGTACACTTAATCTTGATTAGATCTCTGAGCATCCCAAACTGCTCAATCATCTCTCCTTTATATTTATGTGATGCAAGGTATTCTTCATGCAATTTTGTCAAATTGTACCAAGTCTAATAATCCAAATCAAGAGCAGGATCAAATGTGCTAGATGCAAACTTGATCCGGGTTTCAAATGTGTTCTCAACATTCTTGAGTCTTTGAATTTTATCAGGCCAAGTCCAATAGAATGTGAATAGACTCTTGACCTCTTTCTCACACTCGTGAACTTCCTTGATTCTTTCAAGTACCATGTTGTGAGTAGACTTTCACTTCTCTACAATTTCCAACAATCCTTCATCTTCAACCCAAGTAACTATGTCACTTATTGCTTTACTCTTTAATTCATTGAATATATCAGTTAACGAACTTGTTATTTCCTTAGTAGATTGTGAGGAATTAGTGACCGCACTAAGAGCTACCTGAAAATGTGTTCTTGTGGGTAGTTGCTTAAGTCCTCTTGGAGCAAGTTCAACCTGAGAAATTAATGCATGAACCTTAGCGACTTTTCTCTTTTTTCCAATGGAAGACATTGATTTATTGAAGACTGACTCATACTCATCAAGATCTCTAGCTACTTTAGTGTAGGTTCCAAACCTAGGTTTGCTAGGGTCTTGGGGGCTATTAATCAAAATTTTAATGCAACCAGTAGTATAGTCCTTCTTAATCTCATATCCTCACTCAGGAATCCATGAATTTCTTGGTTCAACTGCCTTGATAATGCATCTATCAATGGTTACCAAATTTTTTTTATCATCCTTATATTTTGTAACCAATTCTCTTGGAACTCTCCTCCTTTTATTAATTCTCCTCTAAAACTTTCTGAAGAATGCAACAAGGGAATCTCCTCGAGCATCCAGATCCCCAATGTTTTTTCTCATTATTTCCTTGATCTGATGAGTGACTGGTTTGGTATTTTCCCAACAAACTTCACCAATTCTAGGAATCTCCTTCATAAAATAGAAGATTGGACATAAAACCAATGTACCATATCTGAATGTACATTACTTCTTCTTGATATCTCTTAGATTCTCCAATAGTTGTTGTCGGAGCAACTCACAAAGGTCATATTCTGTTCTATTCTCAAGCATATCTAATGCAAGATCAATTGTAGCGGTGGAGACATTGTTGTCACCAAAAATCAATTGTGAAATAACTAGACTTGCATACTGAACTATCGAGTTAGTGATTCTTGTTAGAGTAGATGTATATACTCCCACAACTCCAAGAATCACCTGCAACAATAAACCTATCACACTATTAAAAAAAAAGTAAGATATTATTGCTAAACAACTCAGATCTGATAAAACATCAAATATGCATTATGTGAACAACTGTCGTATTGAATATGTTGTCATAGAGAATGATTTTCAATTACAATGAATGAATCCTTATGAAAATGATGAAACCTAACCCTGGATCAAGATTAGATTAGATCATGACAAGTGTCTTCATAAGAATGAATGACACAACATGATCTAATATTAGAATCTTTAATCATGCAAAAAAAACTAATTAATAAAAGATAATAATAAAATAAAAGCACTTCTAAGTTTAGCTTAGGTGTAATAATGCATAAAGTGACCCAATTAATTAATGATTAATTAATTAATTAGGTGATGAATTTATTACTCTAACACCCCCCCTTGAGATGAACTAGGGAGAAACTAAACTATGATAAATAAATACATGAATGGATGCATGAATGGGTCCCACCCTAATGGTTGATGAGGTACCCATGTACAACAAGCTAATCTCTGGTAAAAGAGGAGAAAGGGAGAAAACCTCATGGGAATAAAACTCCCCTCCAAAAGAGAAAAGAAAAGAAAGAATGTAATGCACTAATGAGAGTGAGAGAAGGATAGAAGGAGGATTTCATGATACCCCCAAAAGACAACTTCTATCTCATCAATACATATACAAGAATCTCCATAGGAGACTAGAAGCCCCTCGCCCCCCCCGCCTGTGCCCCCCCCCACCCTACAATGAAGAAACTCTTGTCACAATGGTGTAAGCTCGATGTAGGATGTAGAAATTGATCCAAGAATGGAAAACATTGTTCCTCCCTTTTGGAAGAAATAAATCCAAAGGATGATGTTGAAGAACCTCAGTGTAGAGTGAAGGACCAAGAAGCTTGAAGATGGATGCCCTGAAAGGATGTTGTTGAATCTTTGTATCTGAACCAAGACAAATGATGCCAAGACCAACCAAATCTAAAGACTCCTGAAATGCAACCTCTGAAGGCACAGATGATGGTGGGAAATCATTGGTATGAATAACTACAATGTGTGACTCAACAAATAGATGTGCAATATCTAGCAAGTAGTCATCTGACAATACAAAAAATGAATGACCAATTTCTTGCTCAATAGGTATGATCTCTGAATAAGCAAGAGGGGGAGAAAGAAGCTCTAAAGGAATCTTAGGAACTGTGGTGGATGAATGCACACACAAGTTCAAGTGACTAGAATTCTTCTCGATGTTGGAGAGTGAATATAAGGTATAGGTAATGGTGAATCCTTAGATGCAAAATGAGAAAAGGCATAAAGCCTAGAAGCATGATCAATAGTGCCAACTACCACAATCTGCCTAGTGTGAAAGTTCTTAATGAGAACTGAGTCAGGAGAAAACTCCACTATCTTCCTTGATCCACCATGAGTAATCTGATTGGCATAGAGGAGGTTGGTTGACAAAGATGAAATAGATAGTACCTCCTGAAAGATACCATCATGAATGGCAACTATACCCTTTCGAATAACACTAACATATGTGTTGTTACCTAGTAAAATGTGTGGTGTGGTGCTTGCACCAAATGTAGAAAAAATATCCTGTGAAGATGCCATATGATGGGAAGCTCCTGAATCAAGCAACCATTTGTCTGACTAAAGACCTACGGATGTATGTAAGCCATGGCCTTTCATCTTATTGGATCCATTAGAAATACATGTTTTACCTGTATGTGTAGATGGTGATGGTGATGGTGATGCAGAAGAAAGTGATGGACCGTGAGACATAGAAGATGGCAACTGTATATCGTTTTGTTGTAGAAGATGTGTTAAATGATCAATTTTCTTAGCATAACAACGATGCTCATCATGTCCCTGCTTCTGACAATAAGAACACGTTGGTATCTCCTTCCTAGATGATCCCCCTTTGGAAGAGGGTGAGTACTTAGAAGATGAATGTGAATATGATTGTTTTGCTTGCCCGTGTTTCTTTTTTTGTTTCTTTTCTTTGCTAGGTGAAGCCTTCTCCTTAGGACTTTGAATGGCAACTAGAGCATGTGAACTAGAAGACTTTAGAGTACCCATCTGAACCAATTTTGCTTGCTCTCGAGTGAGAGGAGAAGCAAAATCATCAAGTGAAGGCATGGTAAATATCGTGCCAAGTGCATCTTGTGTATCATAGAAAGTATAAACAAATACTGAATAATCATGGCCCAACTTGGCAAGGATGAAAAGAATCAACTATGAATCCTGCTTAGTAGTACCACACTATGAAAATTGTAATATGAGAGACTTAAGTTCTGTGAAAAAGTCTTGGATGGTGCTAAAATATCTAAGATTCAGACCTATAAGCTCATTCTCCAATTGAAAAACCCCTCAAAGAATCTTTCTTACCAAACAAGGACTCCAATTGGGTCCAAATCTAGTTCTAGGTGCAGTACAAGATTCAATGTGAAATAAGAGATCAGGAGACATAGACATGCATAATGTTCCAAAAGCTTCATCACATCTGTAAACCCATTTTCTCTTCTCTACTGCTGATGTTAG
This sequence comes from Sequoiadendron giganteum, assembly GCA_007115665.2. Taxonomy (NCBI): domain Eukaryota; kingdom Viridiplantae; phylum Streptophyta; class Pinopsida; order Cupressales; family Cupressaceae; genus Sequoiadendron; species Sequoiadendron giganteum. The sequence continues at coordinate 391,221,800 of CM021108.1, read as the reverse complement.
TTCAACCTTTGTACCCATGTTTACTCCAGACAACCCGAGTTTCTTCAAACTGATCTCTATGTTTTTATTCCACTCATAATAGTTGTATGGTGTAGGGAGAATGTTTTGAGGTTGTTCCATGATTTGAAATTGAATGATATAGTAATTGGATGAAAATACAATAGTGTACAACTCACAAGGAAAAAATTATCTTTTTTGTACTCAAAATTTTGATCCTTTGTGCACGTTTCCCAAGAAATACACCAAAAAAGGAAAATATGACTTCTGATATGGAAATAAAATACCTGGGGAATATTTTGGAAAAATGGGTCATAGATCTGGATAGAGCACTAGAATATCTTTCCAATGCCTATTCGTTTTTGAAAAACAGAGACCATATACAAAAGATATGCCCCTGAAAGCGCAAAAAATGATGATCTGACTTTGATTGGAAAAAATGAAGAAAAACAGAAAAACCAGTGGTTAGACTAATCGCTAGCATTAATCGCTAGCGATTATCCACCAGCAGTTTACTGATGTGGTGCCCATTAACACTACTTTTTAATTATTATTTTCTCGGATTGTGTGTTGTACCAGGCCGTACGACCCATAAATATAAAAAATTGCCTCCTAGAGTCACTGTATCCGATTGCGACAATTTGATAGTCAATTTTGGGGTTTTTGGGCACTCTGAATGCGATGGTGAGGTTTGTTTGGGCTCAAAATGCTCCAAAATAGCATGTCCTCTCTGGATCTGGAAACCTCCTTGCAGATCTGACAAACGGAGGCCTTTTCAACAAAACAAAAGGCGAACATGATTGTTCTGGCAGCTCTGGATTCAATGGAATGCTCAAATTTTGACCACGGATCATGTATATTAATACATGATTTGATTTCTTTGAAAAAAACGGATAATGCAGCTATAGATCTGGTGCTCTGATACCATGTTAGAGTAGATGTATGTACTCCCACATCTCCAAGAATCACCCGCAATAATAAACCTATCACACTATGAAGAAATAAACAAGATATTATTGCTCAACAACTCAGATTTGATAAAAAATCAAACATGCATTATGTGAACAATTGTCGCATTGAATATGTTTTTGTAGAGAATGATTTTCAATTACAATGAATGAATCCTTATGAAAAGGATGAAACCTAACCCTAGATCAAGATTAGATTAGATCATGACAAGTGTCCTAACAAGAATGAATGAGACAACATGATCTAATATTAAAAGCTTTGATCATGCAAAAAACAACTAATTAATAAAAGCTAATAATAAAATAAAAGCACTCCTAAGTTTAGCTTAAGTGTAATAAAATGTAAAGTGACCCAATTAATTAATGATTAATTAATTAATTAGGTGATGACTTTATTACTCTAACAATTCTAGCATGTGTTCATTATTAAACCCTTTTCTCTGTCAAAATTACATTCAAGAGTCAGTCTGGAGGATGATAAGCCAGTGACATCTTTGATTACTTCTTTGGATATCATTTATGAGTTGTCAAGCCACACACATTCGCTATGAAATCTGCTAAGAGCCATTCAGATACACCTTTCTTCATTACTAAAGTCTGAAAAATGATTCCATACATCCAATTTCATCTTTGTGAGTATGTTGTATTCTGGTTCAGAACAAGATCATTTCTAGTTAATTCTTCAACCCACAACATGCAAACCTTTTTGTAGGTAGATTCTTCCAATTTTGCATGAATTTATATCCCAACATCTTCAATTGGTATAACACCAAGAGGGATATCTGAAAAAGCACCCAAAGGATCAAGTTCTAAAGTTTTAAAGAGGTACATTTTAAGATGTGGTTCTGGTCTCATTGAATTGTCTATGACTCGAGGTATATCCATCGCATTCAACAAAATTTGACAAGTAATTTAGATGAAATAGTGTATAGAAATAACGACTTACCTCTTTCTTGCATACCAAAGTCAAATTCTGAATTTTTGTTGTATGGAATTGCTTTGGTTTCTTCAGGCTTCCTCTACATGCTTCTCTTTCACAAATGCTTTTCATCAAATGTGTTTTCCTTAACATATTTGAATTTATTTCTTTCATCCCAAATGCTTCTGCAAAAAATGGTTCAGATCACAAGTATATCACCTCAAAATTTATGTACACTTCTATCCTTTCAAACTCTACGGAATTCATTCTTCACATGTGTGTCAAAAAATTCCTTTCGCATGAAATCTTGAATTTGTAACCTTAATAAATGCACTTCTATCATGATATGACATCATATATTGAAACAAGGGGTTATTAAATTTTTTGATTATTGCTCCCCCTTAGCTACCAGTAGGATTAATTTTTGACAGGAATATTTGCACCGGAGAATGGCACAAATGAAATTAATGCTTCTAATTTTGCTTGTTTTTCAGATTCTCCTTCCTTTCTCCAGATCCTTTCCATTTCCTTTATAACTTCTATCGGATCAATCTTAATGATTGGTTCATCTCTCTTAAACGGATTGTTACTTCTCGTATTTTTGATTCTATAGTCTCTTGAAAAATTTCTCAAATTGTTGTAATTATAACAAACAACATTCTTCCATCCAAATTGTCCTTTATCCAATCTATATTTGCACTAGTTAGCCTTGTGTCCAAATGAACTATAGTGATAATAGTACCCATTCAATGGACAAATCATCTTTTTCAACTTTTGATTTTTGTATTCTTTAATTTTGTGTTCAATCTTCTGCATTCCAATCATAGATCGGAGAATGATAAAGCATTATGTTTCATTTTATTTTCACAATCTTTTGCCCTATGTCCAAACTTATTGCAAGAATAAAAAACACCATTGAAGGATAAGTACCTTTGAGCATTAGGTTGTCTGATAGGAATCCTTTCAATATCTCTTCTTCAATTCTTGAATGGTCCACCATTGCTTTGAGTCTTCATATCAGGAGATTGATTTGCCTTTTTAATTTTCCCTTCAAATCCCAAAGCACTTTTGTCCTTAGAGGGTCTTTGTCCTACAATCAATTCATCCAACATTGTAGAACTTATAACAAATTTATCCTCATGTCTTTTTGCTTTTTCCAGATCTGATTTCAAAATTACCACTTCTTGCTCAAGCTTTGCACATTCATCCATCTTCCTTTGAATTTTAGCTTTCTGATACCCTTCAATTTTTCTTTTCTCTTCCAATTGTTCTTTTAGTCCTATGATTTCTTCATCTGCTTTCTTTAATTGATCACTAACTTCTCCATATCTTTCCATCGGTCTCTTAATGCACACATTTGCTTCCTTCAACCTATCCTTCAAATCTTCATTTTCTTTTATATGTTTAGCAAAGATCTCTTCCGGAGGAATAAGAATTTTTTTGTCTTCTATATATTCGAATTTCAAGACCTTCTCGAAGCTATTAGACTTTTTCAGAGGAACGAAGCTTTGATACCAATTTTTGAACACCTAAAATACTAAGAGGGGGGTGAATTAGTATTCCATTAAACCATTGACATAAAATCCATCCAAACAATATCATTGATCTAATTGGAATAACAAGAGAAAACATGGAATCAAGACAATGCATCAAAACTCATGAACACCAATATTTTTATGTTTGGAAAACCCAAAATGGGAAAAACCATGATGAGGATTAGTTCACAATATAATATATCTGAATATAGAATATTACAATGGCTCACTACCAGGACACACTGTCCTTAAAGGCTCGTAGCCTAAAGCAATTTACAAAATAGAGAATGACTCACTATCGAGTGATGAACTGAGATAGAATGCACCTTCCTTGTGCTGGAGTTCAATTTCGGTGAAGAAAAATACATGAATAACCTTTATGTATACAACACATTTGTCTGCTCATCTATACAATTTCGTGCATATACATCACGCACACACACTCTTCTCTACCTTCATGTATCTCTCATCTTCTCTTCACACTCTTCCACACTTTAAAAGTGTCATATACATACATATATATTAATGTTCACTAATTAGGTTGACCTAATTAGAGAAACCCTATTTCAAATCAAGAACCAACTATGTCGGTATTGTCCTCAAAACACATTCATCTTCGTATACTCGTCGTGGACCTAAGATAGATCCCTTTATCATTTGTAACACATATTAAAACTTCTCAACATTAATACATAATTAGGTTGGCCAGAGTTAGACCAAAACACCAAACATATATGCAATCCATTAAATGTGTAACACAAAAACTTGTTAACACATTGAATTCTTCTTTAGATGACATCGAACTACTTGTCTTCAACATCGCACAGTACGATAATCAACTATGAGAAAATGCAGAATCTCCCACATCAGTGTACAACATTGAAACTCATTGTAGTCTTCAAAGCATAATGTTGTCATTCATATCTTCTGAATTCCTTCATATATCATTATGAAAATACAATGTAGAATGCATCATATAGTCTAAAATCTATGTACAAAGTCCTGTAGTGATATCTTTTCCTGAGATAGAATCCAAACAAAAAAACCGACGTACAAAACCAGTGTATAAGCATGACACTGTTACCCAAGATACTAGTAATTGTACCTTTCCAACCATACAACCTTGTCAACTGAAATCTTGTCAGTGGATGCAACTAATGACAAAATAAAACATATTAACATCTTCTAAATAAATCTTACAAAATAAGATAATTCAGATCAAAATATCGGATCAATAGACTTACATTATCGGAGTAGCTTAATACTGTCAAACATCAAAATTCCATTGTGGCAATTATCCAAATTCCACTATTTGTTGACATCAATGACAACCTCTCAATTTCCAACAAGAATTATTCAAAATTAAGAAGCTTGCCAAATCAACCATGGAGTTAATACCCCACGATATTGTACATCGAATTGTTCTACATATTCATGTTTGGGTTGCTACTTGATATACCTTGAACAAACCAATTCAATATGAAAAGAAATGCATTTCATGTTTTAATTGATTCAATTTGAATTTTCCATCGATTTAATTCTTTGAAGAGTCAACAGTTTCAAGGAATGATATACCTCATCTAAGGTGTCGCTTTAGTTCCAAAAAGGGCGATTGGAGAAGTTTTACGCCTTCCATTTTGAAGATTAAAAAACAAATAATAAAATTACAATCTAAATGGGAAGGGGCGCAAGCCCTTGAGGAGTTAAAAAAAAAAAGAAATTATCATGAATAATAGGGGGTGACCTACGTAAATCTTGGAGGAGCAACATAGAACAAAGGAAGAAGTTGAAATGAATTTGGAAGGGGGCTACATATGAGAAGGTTTGAATTAAATAACTTAAATGCACAAAGCTTTAGAAAATTGCACATCATATAATAAGAGGGGTTGTGAAGAGGATGAGGTTGATAAGAAGGGTAAGTATATTGGTTGTGAATTCAATTGAAGGAGAACCATTGAAGAGGGCACAAAGACATAGAAAGTTGCAACTAACAGTTTGAAAATGTGAAAGTTGTGTGAGGGTTGCACAAGAATCAAGTGAAGATTCAAATAAAATACAATTTGCAAACCATATACACAAGTGAAGTGATCGCCCAATAAAATAATTGGCATCATGGAGTGAGTGCGCACAAGCTGAGGATAGAATAATGCAAAAATTTGAAAACAAAGATGGACACAACAAAATAAGAGGAGGGTTAGCTACTCTTTTGGAGGCATTTTTAAGAATAAATACAAATAAGTTTCATATAACAGAGGAGAAGCATATTAGATGTCTGAGGAGAATGAGGCCATGAAAGGCCAACTGATAGTAATTTATAATTGAATAAATAAAATCAAAGTTTGCTTGTAATTGTTACTTGGTTGAGTAGTTGAATTAATACAGAGCATTGTTGTGAGTTTTGTTTTTGTGTTTTGTGAAAGGTTGTTTGGCAGAGTGGAGTACCCTCTACATTGATATGTTTCTCAACCAATTTGACCTATCAAAAGATGCAACTCAAATTTCACCCCACCAAACCACAAATTTTCATTAAAAATAAATAAAAATGAAAGCATTGACACATTTCAAACCTAGGTACTTATCTCTTACAATTGATAAAATTAAATTTGATGGTAATTTTATGTGAATCTAATGAAATTTTAAACTAGGGAAAGATATTACTTTTAGTTTTTGTACCTATGGGTTTATTTGATCTCGAGGTACAACCATAATAAAAAATGTAGACATGCAAAAATATCTTAACGCATATCACACATATTGAATCACATTTTTCCATTATCGACATCATTTTCATCCTCATTCTTGTATTTCACTTCATGTGTATCATTAATCCACTATTAACATTATTTTCACCAATTGAGTCTATTTCTCTCTATTAATTAAATAATCCTGAATTGTTTAATTAATTCATTATTTTCATCACCCTAGTTCCCTAATTCAATTAGTAACTTCTATATTATTCTAATCCCATCATGATTAAATAATCTTAATTGTTTAATTCTCATACCTTTCAATCTTCTTGTCATATGAATTAAATAATTCCTAATTATTTAATTATCCCTATTTTCCCTCCACAAAGCATATTCTAATGGAATATTCTCATAGCTAGCTTGAGTTCTAACTAATCTCCTTCATCCATCCTCCTTGATTCACTCTCCTTTGTGGGTGTTCTTAATCAATCTCAACCCTTTTTTGTGGGGTTTCTAGTTCAATCCTATCCCTTGATCCAATTTCTCTAAATCTATAAAAGAACCCCATCCCTCATAATTCATGTAGAGAATTTATGAAGAGATCATGTCCAAATGAGTCTTAGAGCAAATTAAGAATTCACCATTGCATTCTAGGTCATCTTATCAAGTTTTTACAATCATGGAGACTTTGTGTTTAAAGGCAATCCAACATATCAAATAAAAAAAAATACACTCCACCATGGGATTGTAAGATTGTGTAGTTTAAATTCATTTGTGTTTCAATTTTATTGAGCTAACTTTGTTGTTTGAATTCATAGCTATGCAATTGCATTTCATGAGTAGGTGGGTTCTAATTTTTGTTTTGGTTTCATTTTGATTGAATTCATTGATCTAATCCCTGTACATTTTCTCCCCTTACAAAAATACTCTCATCTTTACCTCTCCATCAATTATATATTCATTTTATTCCTTCACCATTGACCTAAAGCCTACTTTTTCTCCTCCATTGTGAAGTGCAAATGAAGTTTGAAATGAGTTAATTTGACACACAAGCTATTTTTGGTTTTTTTGTAGGCAATTCATGCAAGACAATGTGACATAGGTACACTTCAGACCCTAATACTATACTAGTTCTCTCATCTTTATTTTTATCATATTATGAGACAACCATTTAATTTTTGTTTCACACATTATATATGAATAATGAGTATGAACAATTATGGTAACACTTCTCTAACACTACATTAATGGTGAGTCCTCCTATCATTTTTTATTAGCTAATAATATTTTAAAAATAAAATGCCACACACAATTGTTTATTATTTTTTACAAATCAAGTTGTGGGAGAATGACCAAGGAGAGTACACATAAGTTCTAGAGTCTCACATACCTATTTTGGAAAAATACAACTATCTTCCATGTAGACTATTGTACCTAATAAGACAAACATGTAAGTGCCCATATTATACAACATACATGGTATTTTGATGATGATTTGATAGTTCAATACATGAACCATTTGGAATGAATAAAGCTCACCTTCATATATTTTTTAATCTTTGCACATACATCTTCTCTTTCCAAAAATAACATGTTTATTGTTTTATTCATAAGGTCATCTATTTCACCTTAGGCAACTTGAGATTTTGTGGGGTCACCTTGGTGACTTTGATTGGCCAATGGGATGAGTTCAAACAAAATTATTGACTCATGAAACTTCTAGTTATATCCATTTTGCACCTAGTTTTGGCCTTGATCTTAAGTCTAGCTTAGTCCTAATTACACATAACTCTATCACTTATTTGGTTCCCTCCCCACAATGATGAATCTCAACCTATTTATACTCCCTCAAATGGATTCAAAAAGGGTGTTTTGTTGCTTCTTGGTTGTTACTTGCAAACAATTTTAATTTTTTTTTTAGCTTTTCATAGCTATCGAGTAGGCTAGAAAGTCAAATTTAGAGGTTTCCAAGAAAAATAACAAGCCATTCCTACAACATTAATGCTCTATAAAGCATCTAGGATCTCCCAATAATCGTTTTTGAAGCTTCAAAGCTCTAAAAATAGTAGCTTTTTCCATTTCATTTTGAGATTATTTTCATATCCCTTTTCCTTCTTTTAATGCAAAAAGTACCCCAAGTTAGAGAGGAGAGAAGTATAATTCCCCAAGCCACACACCTAGAATATTATAGTCTACAAGGGACTCCAAGATGAGTCCAAGGACATGATGGATAAAGGGGAATGTTATTTGCACATACCACTTACCCTACTACCAAAAAGAGAACTAAAATGACATCTCATTGCGGGTCCTAACACTCAACCCCACGCTAAAAAGACCAAAACACCAATAATTTTCCAATAATTTAGTAATAAATGTTTTATATCACATTGCAATCATTTTAAGCCCAATATCAAATATGCACTAAGTTCATTTTACAAACAAAGCTATAATGATGAAATACATATAAAATTACATGCACATTTGACACTAATGCTGAGGCATAGTAAAATGTAATCATTGTAGTTGCACATAATATTAAAATCCACAAAAAAAAGAATTAGTCATTTGTTAACTCTTAGATAACTAATTATTTTATTTTATTTACTAGAAAAATATATATATAGGTTATATTTTAATTTGATGCAGTTAAATAGCATTTATTTTAATCACAACCATTCATCAAACTAGTTTAAATTCATCCAAAATATAAAATAAGACAAAATTATGACTCGTAGGTCCTCACATTTTTTAATGTAGATCAGTAAAACAAAAAAAATATACAATTAGTTTAACCACAAATCAAATACAAACAAAGTTAAACACCAAATCTCAAAATAGCACACCAAATAATGTTTTACCTATCCTTTATCTCCCTAATATCAAGCTCATATGTCCTAGGATTAGAGAGGGTTGGGTAGAGTCGATATGAAATGAGCTCAGACAAACTCAACTAAACCTAGATGCAATTGACCAACAAAAAAATTAAGGAAACAATACGAAATGAGTAACAGAGGTATTATTTTTGCAAGAGTTAAAACACTTTCCTTGTCAACACTCAATATGTTATCAACAAAAACCATGTGGAAACAACATGCACAATTAGACAAGGATTGCAATCACAACACCTCTCCATAGTTTCATAGAGAGTACCATGCATTATCACCACCACACCATATATCAACATTATCACACATCACCAAGTGAAAAGGATGATCAAATCAATGCAATTGTTAGAATTTGTGATATTACTTTGCAATCCTAAGACTATGTACTTCATGTTTTTTATGCAGGAGCATTTGTGTCCATAGGAAACCTTGCATCAAACAAGAATCAGGTTAGCATTTAGTTTCAATACAATTCCAATTCAGTTTTGGAGTGTATTTCAATTGGTTTTCGCCAGTATGCTTCTAGAGAAATTTTTGAGATAAATTCAACCAAGTGAGTACTCCAACTGCTAGAAGGCCCAAATAGGAATCTCTAGTTTCAATTATGTCAAAAAGGAATGAAAATTGACTAACTTATAACTACACCGATATTTGGGCTTCATTTGGATGTCGGATGAAGGGTTCCATCCAGATGTGTGGTTCTAATGGCTATTTAAATCAGCTTACTATGGTTCTAGGTTGTTTTCTTGCTATTGGACATATGTGGAGGTTTCATGTGCATTTGAATGCTTTCAGAAAACTCAGAGCCATCTAGACTTGTAGAAAATTGCAAGTGATTTGTACATTATGTTTGAAACTTGTTTTGTTAAGCTTTTCCACCTTACAAGAATTCAACGTGCAAGTGATTTGTGAGAAATGTGACATCATCTGACCTTATGGAGATTTCAAATCTAGCTAAATATTTGCAGGTTCTTGGTTTGCATCCGACGTTGTAATTTTCAATTTGCATCCAAACATTAAAAAAATAAAAATTATGACCTCATCAATCTCTTGTGGGAGTTTTATGTGGAACTGGATGTTTGCGATATTTTGTGGCCATCAACATTTGCGGATAAACCTTAGTGAACTAAATCTAAACAAGGCAACAAATTGGTTTCGATGAATAATTTTTCTTATGATGTTAGGGTGAAACCTGATGACATCATCCTAAACCTGAACCTAAAGTGGAATTGCGTGATTTAAGTTACCGATTACAGATTTTTCATTTACGTTTGCATTTGCAAAAAAATAATTTTCCTTTGTACCTTGTGGGAATTTGGGGGTCACCCGAACCTTGCAAAGTTCTACTTTGAATTTGTACTTCAACATTTTTTTATAGTGATTCGATTTTCTAACTACTAGATCTCGAAGCCATTAAACTTTCTAAGGCTTAAAGTATAAGAACCATTATCTTCATGAACATAAATGAATAATGAAGGTTACAACCATAGCAGCAAAAATATTTTGGGAAAAATATCGGCAAATCAAAAGTATAAGATTTTTTTGAAAAAATGGGAAAAAATCGTGAAAAAATTGGAAAAAAATTGGATTAAAAGAAAAAAACGTAGAAAATTGTAGAACAAGAGATAAAAACTGTTTTTTTCTTAAATTGAAAGCCATTTCCATAGCATAGAGATATAGAGAGCAAATAAAATAGAGAGTTTAACTAATGAGTTGTAGAAAATAGATTTTTGTAACTTATATTCATATCGCTGATTACATTCATTGCATTGCACATCTTTCAAACTCAAAGCATTACTTCACATTGCATAACTAATAATTAGATGCTAATAGATGACAAAATTTCAATTACAATATAATTTTTTACAAAGTCAACCTAAGCAATTATCCAATTACTTCACATTGCATAACTAATAACTAGGAGCAGCCGCCAATTGCATTAGCTTGTCATGGCATTCCATGAGACCACATTTCTTTGAGGCATTTTTTCAAACAATTCACTGCCTTGTCTATGCTACAAATTTTTTCATACATGTCTACCAAAGCATTTTATCAAGCAGTTCACTGCCTTGCTGCTATGGCTAAAAGCCTAAAACAGGTGCTTTCAAACAAGCTATGGATGCTTGGAAAAAATCTATCAAAGCATAATAGTAAGCAATAGCATAGACAAGGCAGTGACCTGTTTGAAAAAATGCCTCAAAGAAATGTGGTCTCATGGTGATGGAATGCCATGACAAGCCATAGACAAGGCAGTGAACTGTTTGAAAATATGCCTCAAAGAAATGTGGACTCATGGTGATGGAATGCCATGACAAGCCATAGACAAGGCAGTGAACTGTTTGAAAATATGCCTCAAAGAAATGTGGACTCATGGTGATGGAATGTCACCTCAAAGAAATGCATGAGACCACATTTATTTGAGGCATTTTTTCAAACAATTCATTGCCTTGTCTATGCTACCACATTTTTCATACATGTCTACCAAAGGATTTTATCAAAGAGTTCATTGCCTTGCTGCTATGGCTAAAGGCCTGAAATAGGTGCTTTCGAACAAGCTATGGATGCTTGGAAAAAATCTATCAAAGCATAGTAGTAAGCAATAGCATAAACAAGGTAGTGAACTGTTTTAAAAAATGCCTCAAATAAATGTGGTCTCATGGTGATGGAATGCCATCACCTTCCATCACCATGAGACCACATTTCTTTGAGGCATTTTTTCAAATAGTTCATTGCCTTATCTATGCTACGACATTTTTCATACATGTATACCAAATTATTTTATCAAACAGTTCACTGCCTTGCTGCTATGGCTAAAAGTCTAAAACAGGTGTTGTCAAACAAGCTATGGATGCTTGAAAAAAATCTGTCAAAGCATAATAGTAAGCAATAGCATAGACAAGGCAGTGAACTGTTTGAAAAAATGCCTCAAAGAAGTGTGGTCTCATGGTGATGGAAGGCCACGGCAAGCCATAGACAAGGCAGTGAACTATTTGAAAAAATGCCTCAAAGAAATGTGGTCTCATACCGCATTTCTTTGAGGCATTTTTTCAAACAGTTCACTGCCTTGTCTATGCTACCACATTTTTCATACATGTCTACCAAAGTATTTTATCAAACAGTTCACTGCCTTGCTGCTATGGCTAAAAGCCTAAAACAAGTGCTTTCGAACAAGCTATGGATGCTTGGAAAAAATCTATCAAAGCATAATAGTAAGCAACAAGCTATGGCTTCATCGTTTTTTTTTCACGTGAAAATCAACACGATTTTATTTGCATTTTTTTGTAGGGTTTTAAATGCATTTATTTTTGCGAATTTGCAGTTTTAAATGGGAAAAAATTGTTGACCAAAAAGTCAAAGATTTTTTCAAAAAATCGGGGAAAAAATTGTCCAACCTGCAGATTTTTTAAAAATCGTGATTAATCGGGATTTTTTGCAGATTTCTGCTTTTATGGTTACAACCACCATGAATGTAGAAACCACCAAGTATAAAGTATACAAAATTTGAAGGAGAGAACGCTAGGAAGGTAGGATGTTGATAGAGAAGAAATATCGAATAGAGTAGACGTTTTTTAATAAAGTCATACTATAATATGAAATGGAATCAATTAAAATGAGTTGTTTCATGAATTTTGTTTTTGTTGTGATTTGTGGCTACATTGGCTATTTGGAAAGGAAACTCGACCTCGATTACATCAATTGGTATCGAAGCACAAGTTTTCTTTTTGTGAGGTGTTGAGAGTTGTGAAAGGAGAGAAAAGAGATAGTTAAAAGAAATAGGAGAAGCTGAGAGAGAAGTTTTTTGCCTGGAAATAAGAGTTAAGAGCCAGAGAAAAAGGCTCGTGAAGAAAGAACAAGTTGAGGAAAGAAGGAAGTGGAAATATAAAAGCTCACTGGAAAAATATTGAGAATAAACAAGTTGTTTGTTGATAAAGAGATGAGTTGAAGAGATTGTGGAGAGCAAATAATACAGCCTAAGAAGCTAGAAGGTGTCTCGAGAGAAACCCTAGGAGATTTGTTGCAGAAGAGGATTTTGTAATTGCAGAGAGCTTCATCTCTAGAAGAGTTTGTTGTAGGGAAGAAGAGGCTTGTAACTATAGAGGGCTTGAGTTCTAGAAGATTTGTTGTAGGTATGAGGAAAAACTCGTAATCGTAGAGGGTAGAGGCACGAAAAGTTTAAGGTATTAGAGGCATTAGATATGTTTAAGGTATGTTTGATTGATTGATAGTTGTGAGAAGTGGCCTGTAACTGCAAAGGGTTTATACCTGAAGGTTAAATATTGTTGCAAGTGGGAACTTGTAACTGAAAAGGTACGTGTGAGTCTCTAGAGAATTCGAAGAAGTGAAAGATTTCTTCAAGCATGAAGATGAGAAAGGTCATGAAGAGACCTATGAGAATTTTATTTTGGGAAGAATAGTGTGAGAGAAGATGTGAGAAAATTGTTATTAAACAATTGAAGAAAATTCATACTAGATTGGATGTGAGCAGAGCAAATAAGTTGAAGACGATAAGAGAGAATGTGAAAAGAGTTTATGTGAAGGTGGCATGGTGGCAAGTAGAGGAGTGGATGTTGAAGAAAAAGAAGAATATATTGCTATCGAGAAGAAGGAAAAGAATTAGACATATCTCATGAAATAGAAAGATCTAGAAAAAAGAAAATCCTCTTGAAAGAGGAATGCATAAGGACTAGAGAAAAGAATTGTTTTAGCCCTTGGATAGAAGGGGTATGGAAGGAGAAATATGTGGGAGTGACACACAAGTGTAGATTATAGAAAAAAAAAAAGAGAGAAAATAAATGAGAGGAGAAAATAAAATAAAAGGGAAAAGAGATGATCACTATGGACCATCAAATTAATTAATTTTGAAGAGTTTGAAAATGGAGTGTATAGGAAGTGATAGTACCCCATAGGTTGAGGTAGAAGAGGAAAAAAGGAGAGATAATGAGGAATATTTTATTTTATCTAATGGTGTTTTGTCTGCAAAAAATGAAAAAGTAGATAAAGAAAAGGTAGAAGATGAAAGAGTTAAGAAAATGGACATGAAGAGCCATATATTTTATGTGGAAGTTGACGGATGAGGATGATCTTCTACAAAAAGAGGAGATTTGAATAATAGAACGTTTTTTTGACGAGTAAAGGATAGATGAATCTAAGGAAGCGAGGGAACAGGTGCAGATGGGAGAAAATAAATCCCATGGTTGTGTTAACATTCTTTTGAATGCAAGTGGAAGAGATCTCATGACAAAGGATGGAGAGGAAGAGAATAAAGAAGGAAAGAAGGATAATGTAGATGGAATATGTATTTTAAAAGGCATAAAGTTGGGGGAAGGAATTGTAGCAATATACTTTTATGAATTTTGTAAAGATGATGATGGATTGCCTATAGTAGAGATAGAGGAAATAGGGGGCGATGAATAAGTGGGTGAAGAAAAAGGTATTGTTGAGGCAATTGATAGGGAATATGTAGCAGTGGTTGGTATATCGAAGGACATAGAAATATTGAAGAAAATGATACAGCTGAGTGTAAGAGAAAAGAATAGAAAGGAAGAATTAATGATGATAGATAAGGAGAATTGTAGTAGAGAACAACATGAAGGTTGTTGGAATTTCTAGTGCAAAAGAGCACAGATGGGCATGGGGGTATGCAAGAAGAAAAGTACGAAGATGAAGTAGACAAAGAGAAATTGGAAACTTTTGATTTCCATAATTTTTATAAACAACTTGCAAAGTAGAAAGAAACTTAACACAAAATAGAAGACACAACAATTTATCTTGGGAAAAACCTTCTACTCAAGGGAAAAACCCAACATGAATTTAATAAATTATACATCAGATACAATAGTGCAAGAGTTGCACTTGAGAGCCAATAAAAGGCAAAATACACCAGTATAAAACAACACTGTAAGTAGTGCGATTTTTTTAGCAGAATAATAAACTCCTTTTGATTAGCAATCTCCTTATTGGCGAACTTCTACTTGTTAGGTGAATCTCTGCTTGTTTAGGCGAACTTCTGCTTATTTGGATCTAAATGTGAATGTTGTAAATAAGGAGAATCTCTCTCCTATATATATACAAGACTAGGCGTCATACCCCACTTGGGTTGACCCAACAAAGATGGACAAATGTTTAGAGAATAAATGTTTGTGATCTAGCTGACTTGCCTTCAATGAGTTCTTTTAGGTATGATTTGGCCGACTTTCCTTCAATGAGTTCTTTTAGGAATTATACCTCCCAAAGCTACCAAAGCATCAACACTCCCTCTTAGCTAGGGAGGTATTGCAAAGTCTTCCTTGAGTCTCACTCAAGGGTATCATATCTTGTCATGGATTCTCTCAACATGACGTCCATAATGGCTACACCCAATTGTGGGAAGCACAACTCAATCTCAAAGATGTGATTTATACAATTATTTCTCCATCTCAAAGAAATATACACTGCAAGGGATTTCACCTCATATTTCTATGTCTCAGAGAAATATATGCTACAAGAGCTTTCACCTCATATTTCTCTGTCTCAAAGAAATATACACTACAAGGGCTTTCACCTCATATATCTCCATCTCAGATAAATATACACTACAAGGGCTTTCACCTCGCATTTCTTTGTCTCAGAGAAATATACACTACAACAAATCTTAATGATGGTGTGGCTCCCTTTCAGTGAGGGCGTCATTTTCCACATCCTTTGTAGCCTCTGTTGGTTTGTTAGACTCCCTTTGAATGTCATTTCCACCTCCATGAAGTATCCTTTAGATCTCTTGAAGGTTTCCTCTTTGAAGTAACCGGTCGTAATGACAATCTATATAGGCTCTCCTGACGAATACCAATCACACGAGCTGAATTTATGCTGAATTACTTCGGCCATGCAAGAGCCTTTCCTTTAGAGAAGGCAACCTTGTACCCTTTGTCCTCCAAGGCTGAAATGGAGAAAAGGTTCCTTTTCATCCCAAGTATGAACAATGCATTACTCAATTGAAGAGGGATACCCAAGTCTAGCTAGAAGGAAGTGACCACAACTCCCTTTACGACATAACTAGCATCATCTCCAATTATAACCTGTAAATTAGACTCTTCCTCTACTAATTCTGTAAGATGCTCTCTGTAGCCTATAATGTGACGTGAAGCACCACTATCTATCAACCAAGTATCACTGTCAGATTGTACATTACTTGAAAGAGCGGAGATGAATAGGAATCCTTTTGAATCGACTTTAGAATGACTTGACTCCTTCTGAGATGTCTCTACGTCAATTTCTGCAATAGAAACATATTGCGTTAACTTTAATTTACAATCCCGGGCATAGTGTCCATACTTGTCACACTTGTAACGTTGAATATGAGAAAGATCCTTCTTTTTTGATTCTGGAACATAATTTGTTTTTTTTGTCTCGATTTCTCTTGAAGGTGCCTCTTTTTCTAGTAGCATGTGCAGTGAGTACTTGAATTTCTTCATTATGGGAGTTTCGCCCATTTTCTTTTGCTTCATATCTAGTTTCTTCTTGAATACAGTCAACACGTACGCGATCAAACTTGGAAAACTTGGATCTCTGATTGATGCTTTGAATAAAAGGCTCCCAAGATTGGGGAAGATAACAAGATCTCTGTCTGCAACTATATCCCCAATAGTGCTCAACTGATCTCTCAAATCCAAGATCTTCATAAAAAATGAAATGAATGAATCTCCTTTAACCATTTTTACATGATGGAGTTGTTTGAGAGACAAAACTGGGGTAAAGAATAAAGAAGGATTTCAACTCGGTCTAAGAGTGTCAACCCAGGGATCGTAGCTTGCGAGAAGTGTTGTGGCAGTATACCTGAAGGGAGGAAAGCAACAAATCAAATGGGGATGGATGCAACTAAAACACACATAAATTTCCTAAGTGAAGATCTGGATCGTCTTTCTGTCAAAAGCGTGACAGAAACTGTTACAAATTGCAAAATGACAGCAGGAAACTCTCTCATGAATCCATAATATAATTCGTATCAACATTGACAAAATATCTATAGCTGAAAATCAATTTTAAACCAAATTGTAAATAGCTAAAATAACGATTACACACAGTTACTTCTAAAGAAAATGCTACAGGAAATTAAATCTCACAACTACAAAATCTATTGAAATTAAATCAAGCAGAAAATAAATAACACAACAAATTTAACAACAAAATAAACATCACTGTGCTTCACCAAGGAGTGGGCCCTTGCTCCATGGCTTGCAGGTGAGAAGAGATGAGAGATTTTTACGTTGCCTTAATAAGCAGAAACATTATTTTATTTATCAGAAGTAATACAGAAAATCTGCTACAAAAGTTTGTTGACCAAATTCTATTAAAGTCTATATATTATCAGCTCCCTTACAGTGCGCTTATTTATATACGCGTTGTTTGAAACAACGAAATACAATAAATATTAATTTTGTTTTGGCCTGTAGCCAACAAACTATAATGTGATGACAAATTAAAATGATTTTGTTATAACAATGAGCAAAAATAGGAAACAAAAATAAGACGTGAAAGTTTGCAGATTTTTCTCCAACTATTTAGCAACAAATCTCTTAGCACAGGTTTCCTCTTCATAGCTAGTAGTTGCATCTCTACTTGGAAATAACCACGATTTCTTGTACTTATTCAAATTTGGCACTAAAGGGGTAACCAACGCCAGCTTGGAGATTGACATCACCTTTGAAAAGATAACATAAATAAATTGTGGATCATAAAGTAATACACAGAAGTTCCTGACCAGAAAATGACAGGAAGATATTCTACATAAAAAGTGACAGAAAGTTCTTCTAATCAGCATGCTGCAACTTTATTTCTCAAGTCTGAAAATCACAATGCTTATTAGTAAAGAAAACCAATCATTAATTTATATATTTTATCCAAAACTCTATTAAATACAACTTATACATATTTAATCATATGCAACATAAAATGGGGAAATAGTATGATATGGAACGAATATGGAATGTGGAAGTGGATATGAAGGTATATGAAATAAGCTAAAATATGGCATAAAATGGGACACAATTGGCTCTCATCACTGTTGTCTCAGAGCAAGGGCTCTGCTGGTATTGTTGATCTCATATAGTCATTTTAGAGCATCAAATTAGATGTCTTCATCTTGGAGATGATCAGTACTAGGTGGTCCTTCACATAGTATATCATGATCTTTCTAGCCTTCATATTATTTTTCTTCCACTGGATTTTCTCTGAGTCATCTTGTAATGTTCCTTGGTTAGACTTATCCTAAAAGTATAAAGCACAAGTTAGGATATCTATTTTATTCTAACAACACATACTTTATTAATATAAATGACCATGGAGATCTATATGCATCATGTATTATCTATTAAGCACATAATATCTTGTTCATGACTAATTCATCATAGATTGCATAGTTTAAGAAATAGACAGTTAGATGCATTATCGTTTAAGGCATAAATCCACATGATAAGGCTATGATCATTACTCTCGACCAGAATAGATCTTTTGCCTTGTTTCCTCTTTCCTAGTCTCATTGGATGGTGGAATGACTATGCAAAGGGCGCGTGAACAATCTCAAAGGGGACTCCCTCAAGGTGTTCCACCTGTCTTAGGGCCATCCTCCAGAGGATCGAATTACTAGCCTTTCCCTCCACAAACTCCCTATCCTTGTTGAGTGCTAGCGAACGAAATTGTTTAGCTTAAATCTATCATTCGAGGTAAAGTCATAGTCGCTTAATGAGACACAATAATTGCTGCAAGCAACATTATTGAATAATTGAACATAATATATATATATATAGTATTTGCCAATCACTTAAGATGTATTTTTGAATCATAATATATATATTTAGATATATCTATAATTATCAACTATAATTTAATTCTTAATGTATTTATCCATCATTTAAATTTATTCCCTATTTAACCATTATCATTTTCTAAATATATTACTGTTGATTTAAGATTCTGAAATTACTTACCTCCTAATACTCATTACCTGATCTGCAGCAGATCATTCTTCTCCAGCCATCAATGCCTTTCTTCCTTATTTTATCTTTCACTTTATTCCCAGCTCATGATCTTTTTTTCCTTCTCTTCCCTATATCCTCCGACTTATTCCGTTCATTTCTCTTCATATAGCCTTCGACATGAGAGGAGGCATCTTTTTATTAGTAATTTTCCTCTAATGGCACCTCCTCATGTAACCGCTGCCTTAATACAATTTTTCACTAATCGTTGTAATGTTAAATAGTATGGATCGTTGTATGCTATTACTCTAATTGCTATCTTAACTCGATTAAGATCTATGCTCTTATAATTAAATCGAACTACCCAAGTATTTTGGTAATCAACCGTTACTGGCAAATATATTTATTCTTCGCTATACGTGGGTCAAGGCCAATATATTTATCGATCCTTGACATGGGTATTCGGTCCCTTAATAGATGGGGTCACCTTCCATATCTCCTGATCCTTGTTAATACTTCTCATAGCCCCTCTTATTCCTTCTGAATTCCCTTATCGTACTTGATCTATTTTATCGGTAGTTACAATCTTCTAATATCGTCGACTCCATTCTTACATTCGTGAAATGTGCTTACAGGGTCTCGTTATGGTTTTACAATGTATCATTTCTGATCTGCGATTAAGATATGAAGTAGTTAATTGAGTTGGCCTATCAAGCACACCGGTTTCTAGTCAAACTCTGGATTTGACTTTTCCCTTCATTCTTCATATTTTGATTAATATTGAGTATCCTCGGGTGAATATAATGCTCACATTTTTTTTTTTGATGGAGGGTTTAGACCTGTGAGGCAGCCCAGCAAGGCATGAAGCCTGCGAGTTACCAATCAGCGAAGGCCACTACGTAGACGTTTTAGGAACCCGAGATGGGCCCACACGTGCCAGAAACCTCTTCGGCTTAGAGCCAAGGACTGAGGGGCATCCACGCCGCCAAATTTGCCTAGGGCACGATTCTAGCCTCATCCCTTATGATGACGAAGCCTTGCTCACATTTGAATCATTGACCAATTATAATCGATCAATAATCTTAGTGCACCATAAAATACTCATATATGTCAATTATAATATTTTGTGGTTATATTGATTTTATATATTTTGATATTTGTCATAGTGATCATAATATTTAAATTGTTAATATCTATATTTCAATATCTATAATAATTATAATGTTGTCTTTGACAATTATAATTATATCAAATTGGCTAACCATTTTAATATGTATTGTGTTATCTTAAATGCCTCGATTTCGGGGACATGATAGTCCACCCCACCCAAGATTGCTTGTCCTCAAGCAATCACAATGCCAAACATTTTCTCATTTAGTAGTACAACTCCTCAACTCAAGAAGTAGTTGACAACAAAATTTAACTAATCTTTTAAGCGTGAGACGCCATGGAGGTACCTTGTTCGAAGACACCTCGAGAATTAAGCTAACACAAGGAGATACTTAATGAAGCATACACATAAAGACACGTAGTATCTGTCGCAACCATGTGGGTTACCAAGTATACATAAGTTGCAAGGTGTGAATGCACGCAAGTCATAAGACATACACATGAATACAAGTAAGACACATGAATACCAGTCACAGAGTATACACATGATCAAACGCAAATCATGGTGTAAGCCACAAAGTATTCATAGAAATCATAGGAGGAACTTGGATGTATTTGAACACACATAGATCATGCGGTATACACTTGAATGCCTTTGAATACATAAGTCATGAGCCACACCTGAATACACTTAGGGTATGAGTCATAGTCTAATATACTTAATAGTGTATGCATAAGACAGGGAAGCAATCACTTTAGGTAAGGATCATGCCCTTGAATCCAAAGGTGAATGTCATACATCTATACACGCGAGTCTCGAATTGCATTAGAAAACACATGCGGCATGAATCAAACACCTGCATACATGAGAAGAGTACTCTTGGAGTAATATGTCAAAAGTATTTAAGACATAAGCAAACATTTAAGTATACAAAAGAAGTGAAGCATTTCATAAACTCATGAAATATATGCATGAAGTACTGTAATACGTTGGATGTAAGCAATAACTTCACGGAGTCATGTAGTATACATATAAGCAGGAATCATTCTCATGAGAATAGATGATGACTCATAAGTCATAGAAATACATGCGAGACATACGTTGGCAAGATCATACATGAATACATGTGAGATATATAGATCATAACACAGTGTGTACCGACATTCAAACATGAGGACACATGAAGCATGAAGTATTTGTATTAGCACACATGGATACATATACAATCATACACTTATACAAGGCAATAATCATACATGTGCAAGCATTTGCATGGATCACATATGTTGAATACACGCAGATATCGAGAAAATATTTCAACGGCATACAATAGGTACGCATATAATCACTCATGTTGAATACATATTATACATGGCACAAATGGTCATACATGAAACAATTACAAGGTAGACACATAAGATATTGTAAGCCACAATCACTTCAAAAATGAAGCTAGTAACATGTTGAAAAATACATAAGTCATGTTACGAAGCCTATAGAAGGCACTCATGTATCAAGCATGATTTAGTCACACACACAAGCTTTCATGAAATAATCATGCTAAAGGCACATATAATCACTCCCACGCCATGATGCACTTAGGAATTTACAAGTAAGGCACGTTAATACACTCAAGGTGTGCAAATACACTGTTCAATCGGAAGTATACACTCAGGAAATAGAACATACATAACAGAGATATACACATGCTAAAGCACATCAGGAATAAAGCAAGTATGTAAGACATGTGGCACACTCATAAGATTTGAATCATACCTTTGAACACATGTAAGCCGTACAAGCCATGAGAAATACATGGGGCATACACCGACTCGAATACATAGGGCATGAAGTATTTACATATAGGAATTTACACACATAGAGTGAGAAGCATTTAGTCATTACATAAGACATGAATATGTAGAGCATTCACATACACTCAATTTTACTTCTATGCATGGAATAGAAATATACCCAAAGCACAAAATGATCATACATGTAGAGCATGGTGTAAGAATGCTCATAGATACACTCAAAAAATACATATAAGGCATGAGTTATGCAACACACAATATACATTTAAGAGTAGAGTAGTCATGTATAAGAGTACATCTGTCACGTAGTGGACAAGTAATATGCTAAGCATGTCCTATGAAACAAAATATCATAAGATCATGAAGTGTATGCACGAGTGCATGAAGTCACAAGCATACGTATGACTACATGTAAGTCATAAAGTATACACTTGAATACAAGTTACAACAAATACAAGGTCATAGAGTACACACTTGAACACATTGTCATGAAGTACACACTTGAATTCAAGGATACAAGGTATACAAATGCATCATGGAGTATACACTCAAATACATATACAAGTCATGGAGTATACACTCGAATACAACTGCAAGGTCATAGAGTATGCACTCAAATACAATTACAAGACATAGTGTATACACTCGAGTACGAATACAATCAAATGAAGTATACCGTCAAACAGTGGGGAAGGGATTTCAGTGCATCCCATACTACACCGTTGTCTCATCCACTATCCCAAGGTCATTAAGTATACACATGAGTATGAAACATATACATGAATACACGTAATACACAAAGTATTCACACAAACATATGTTACAAAGAACAAATATAAGTCACAAGGTAATCTTTGAATACACGCAAATACAATTACATTATTTCAAAGTACACATTGGAATACATGTAAGGCACATTTAGTATACACAGGATGGCAGGAACATGCTTTGATACAACTGTAATGTTCCTTGGTTATACTTATCCTAAAAGTATAAAGCACAAGTTATGATAAC
This sequence comes from Sequoiadendron giganteum, assembly GCA_007115665.2. Lineage (NCBI taxonomy): Eukaryota > Viridiplantae > Streptophyta > Pinopsida > Cupressales > Cupressaceae > Sequoiadendron > Sequoiadendron giganteum. Next base: position 391,198,923 of record CM021108.1, on the reverse strand, counting down.
TATTTTATTCTAACAACACATCACTTTATTAATATAAATGACCATGAAGACCTATATGCATCATGTATTATTTATTAAGCACATAATATCTTGTTCATGACTAACTCATCATAGATTGCATAGTTTAAGAAATAGACAGTTAGATGCATTATCGTTTAAGGCATAAATCCACATGATAAGGCTATGACTCATTACTCTCGACCAAAATTGATCTTTTTCCTTGTTTCCTCTTTCCTAGCCTCATTAGATGGTAGAATGACTGCGCAAAGGGCGTGTGAACAATCTTAAAGAGGACTCCCTCAAGGTGTTCCACCCGTCTTGGGACCATCCTCCAGAGGATCGAATTACCAGCATTTCCCTCCACAAACTCCTTATCCTTGTTGAGTGCTAGTGAATTGAATTGTTTGGCTTAAATCCATCCTTCGAGGTAAAGTCATAGTCGCTTAATGAGACACAATAATTGCTGCAAGCAACATTATTGAATAATCGAACATAATATATATATATATATATATATATATATATATAGTATTTTCCAATCAATTAAGATGTATTTTTGAATCATAATATATATATTTAGATATATCTATAATTATCAACTATAATTTAATTCTTAATGTATTTGTCCATCATTTAAATTTATTCCCTATTTAACCATTATCATTTTCTAAATATATTACTATTGATTTAAGATTCTGAAATTACTTACCTCCTAATACTCATTACCTGATCTACAGCAGATCGTTCTTCTCCAGCCATCAATGCCTTTCTTCCTTATTTTATCTTTCACTTTATTCCCAGCTCATGATCTTTTTTTCCTTCTCTTCCCTATATCCTCCGACTTATTCCTTTCATTTCTCTTCATATAGCCTTCGACATGAGAGGAGGCGTCTTTTTATTAGTAATTTTCCTCTAATGGCACCTCCTCATGTAACCGCTGCCTTAATACAATTTTTCACTAATCGTTGTAATGTTAAATAGTATGGATTGTTGTATGCTATTACTCTAATTGCTATCTTAACTTGATTAAGATCTATGCTCTTATAATTAAATCGAACTACCCAAGTATTTTGGTAATCAACCGTTACTGGCAAATATATTTATTCTTCGCTATACGTGGGTCAAGGCCAATATATTTATCGATCCTTGACATGGGTATTCGGTCCCTTAATAGATGGGGTCACCTTCCATATCTCCTGATCCTTGTTAATACTTCTCATAGCCCCTCTTATTCCTTCTAAATTCCCTTATCGTACTTGATCTATTTTATCGATAGTTACAATCTTCTAATATCGTCGACTCCATTCTTACATTCGTGAAATGTGCTTACAGGGTCTCGTTATGGTTTTAGAATGTATCATTTCTGACCTGCGATTAAGATATGAAGCAGTTAATTGAGTTGGCCTATCAAGCACACCGGTTTCTAGTCAAACTATGGATTTGACTTTTCCCTTCATTCTTCATATTTTGATTAATATTGAGTATCCTCGGGTGAATATAATGCTCACATTTGAATCATTGACCAATTATAATCGATCAATAATCTGAGTGCACCATTAAAATACTCATATATGTCAATTATAATATTTTGTGGTTATATTGATTTTATATATTTTAATATTTGTCATAGTGATCATAATATTTAAATTGTTAATATCTATATTTCAATATCTATAATAATTATAATGTTGTCTTTGATAATTATAATTATATCAAATTGGCTAACCATTTTAATATGTATTGTGTTATCATAAATGTCTCGATTTCGGGGACATGACATATATGACAGCTCAAGTATGTCAACTTCTACGAATTCTAGAAGATCATTCTCTTCTAAGATAATGAGTACTCTAAACTTCCAAGAGTTGAAGTTTGAAACCCCATCAAGCCTATCTTCTGCCTTGACACTGGAAACCATCTTCTTTTCCGAGTAACTGCCCTAAAGAATTGTCTTCTACTCAAATTCGAAAGCAACCACAATTATGTATAAAAAACAGATGTTGGATCTTCCCTAGATCCCTTCAAGGTCTTCAACAAAATTTTCTCACTACACAAATATGCTTTGAATTTCTTCTCACTTAACCTACACTCAGATCTGCAATTTGATATTCAATAAATACTTTCAAATCTGAACTTTATCTTCAATAGGATTGCTCAAAAGAAGTTTGATTTCTGCCCTTAAATTTGTTTCTTAGGTCCGCAATAATACACCTTCAAAGTCTGCTTATATTCTTCATGATTTCAGCTTCAAAAAAGTCTGAAACATACTACTCACAAGTCTTCTCCAAAACTGCTTTAATGATTGCTTAAAAAACACTACGAAATATGCTACAAACTCGCCTTATAGATCAACACCAAGACTACAATTAGATCTGCTCTAAAATAGGTGAGAGATTTACACCAAAACCACAAAAAATTCTGCTCCAAATCAGACTGGAGGTTTGCTCCTTGTCACAATATATATCTTCTCTAATATGCCACACGTCTTTCTATCTATTGCTCTTTTTCTGCTCCTGATGTAGGAATAATGTTCAATGAATTGCTTAGTCAAATCTGATCAAAGATTCTTGGACCTTGCTCTGATATTAATTTTTAGATCAGATATGCAAAGCAAAAAGAAACATAACATAGAATAAAAGACACAACAATTTATCCTAGGAAATCCTTTCTACTCAAGGGAAAAACCCATCAAGAATTTAATCAATTGTAGATCAGATACAATAGTGCAAGAGTTACACTTGAGAGCCAATAAAAGGCATAATACACTAGTATAAAATAGCACTGTAAGTAGTGTGAATTTATGAGAAGAATAATAAACTCCTTTTGATTAGCAATCTCCTACTTATTAGCGATCTTCTGCTTGTTAGTCGAATCCCTGCTTGTTTAGGCAAAATTCTGCTTATTTGAATCTGAATGTGAATGTTGTAAATGAGGAAAATCTCTCTCTTATATATATACAAGACTAGGCGTCATACCCCACTTGGGCCGACCCAACAAAGATGGACAAATGTTTAGATAATAAATGTTTGTGATCTGGCCAACTTGCCTTCAATGAGTTCTTTTAGGTATTATACCTCCCGAAGCTACCAAAACATCAATACCTACTACTCAACTCCATTTGTGAGCTATGCTCCAAACTTCTTACTTGTGTTTGATGCAAGAGCATTTGAGTCCAGGCAATCTTGCATTGACCAAAAACATTTTAGGTTAGCTTTTAGTTTTAGTTCAGAGACAATTCAATTTTGGAGTGTGTTTCAATTGGTTTTTCTAGTTTGCTTTTGGAGAAATGTTTTAGGCAATTTCAACCAAGTGAGGACTCCCTTTGATATAAGGCCCAAATGGGTATCTCTAGTTTCAATTTGGTGGAAGAAAATGAAAATTGACTAACTTATAGCCATGCAGAGATTTGGGCTTCATTTAGATGCGAGTTAAGGGTTCCATCTAGATCCAAGGTTCTAATGGCCATCCAGATCAGTTTAGTTTGGTTCAAGGCCATTTTCTTGCTATTGGACATATTTGGAGGTTCCATATGCACCTGAATGCTTGCGAAAAACTCAAAGCCATCTGGACTTGTGGGAAATTGCAAGTGATATGAACATTATCTTTCAAACATGTTCCATTGATTTTGTCTACTTTGTGGGAATTCAACATCCAAGTGGTTTGTGGGAAACATGACATCATCTTACCTTGCGGAGATTTCATATCCATTTGAACATTTACAAGTTCTTGGTCTGCATCCAACCTCATGAGTTTTGATTTGCATCCAAACGCCTCATGGATCTCTTGAGAGATTTTTATGTGCAACTAGATGTTTGTGAGGTTTTTGTGGCCGTTGACATTTGAAGAAAAACCTTAGTGAACTAAACCTAAATGAAGACACAAATCAGTTTCGATGAACAATTATGCTTACGATGTCAACATGTCACCCAATGACATCATCTTGTATGGATTCTACAAAAGTATCGTCCAATTGAACCTAAAGTGGAATTCTATGATTAAGTTATTGCAGATTTTTCATTTTGCATCTACACTTGTAGAGTTTAATTTTCCTTTGCACCTTGCTAGAATTTGGGGTCACCCGAACCTTGTGGAATTTTGGTTTGCATTTGTACTTTGACATTTTTTGCAACGATAATTGCTAGATCTCAAAATCATTGAACTTCCTAAGGCCTCAAGTATAAAGGGTATTTTTGTCTTCATTTTGGAGAGCTTTTTGGCAAGGAGAGGCTTGGCATGCAAAAAATGAAGAATGTAGTTACATCCACCATGAATATAGAAACCACCATGTATAAAGTATACAAAGCTTGAAGGAGAGAACACCAAGAAGGTAGGATGTTGATAGAGAAGAAAGATTGAATAGAGAAGACTTGTTTTGTATTAAAATCATAATGTAATGTAAAATGGAATCAATTAAAATGAGTTGTTTCATTAATTTTGTTTCTATTGCGAGTTTGTGGTTGCATGCTTGGGCTACCTAGCAGCCTCGATTGCATCAATTTGAATATTTAATAATGAATTATTATTTCATGTGGCTCCAAGAATCTTGGAAGGGAAACTTGGACATCCCACATGAGTAGAAATATTTTTATAACTAAATATTATTTTTCTAGGCACTTGGAATATTCTTTACAAGGTAGCATTGAGTTCGGAAGTTTAATTTGGCCTATGACATCATTAGATACTTGACATAAAGTGGAAGGGAATATAACTTTCTATAATGTTGTAAGAGGTGTGAGAAACATCTTTGACATTGTAACAAGCGTAAGACAGTATTTTCCTAGAGTATGAAGTAGCTAGCCTTTTTTGGACTTTGGAAGTTGTTATTTTGTCTTCTAGTGAGCTATTTTTGTTCTCTAGTAAAGTTGGGTACCTAAGTTCATGAGAAAATTCATGAAGCTTCTAGAGAGATGCTTGTAACTCTCATTCCATGAGGTATATTTTTCATGTAGACTACTTGGCTCATTCTTTGACTCCATTTTATGGGAAACCATTTAGGTTTATTGTATTACTTTTAGAAATAAATTGAAGCCTTAGGGTGTTGGTTTAGAAGCAAGTAAGAGATGATAATTTATTAGTTCACAGTGTTGAATTGAGGAGAGAAGTGTGTTTAATATTGTATTCTTATTTGTAAAGATTAATAGATAGTTGGTGTTCTCTTTGCTAGTGGATTTTTTTCTTTGAAATTCTTTCTCCACATAAGTATGGTGTTGTGGTATATTTCTATGGTTTGGTAATTTTATGTGATTTTCATTTCCATTTGCATATTTGGCTTAATACATGTTCACTAAATTTGTACTAAATTTATTTATTTCAAGAGTTTCACTCTATTTGGAGCATTTATTATTAGAGATTAGTTTTGATTAATTGGTGATGCATTTCTACAAGTGGAGATTTTCTACGTTGCAATCAAAGCATTTTCTTTGTGTGTGTTTATAGATTTATCGGTGAATTGAAAGTCGTGAAGAACTCTTCAAGAATGGAGATTGAAAAATATAATGGAACCAACTACAAGCCATTGAAACTCAAGATGGAGGATCTCCTTGAAAAAAGAGATCAATGGCTGACAGTTAAAACTGAAAATAAACTAGAGAAGACGTTTAATCAAGACGAGAAAAAGATAGATAAAGAGATAGAGGCCACCATTTGGTTGTGTCTAGTATATTCTATATTAATTGTCTTTGTAAAATCCATTGCATACAAATTATAACTTATGGTTGGTGATATCTACCAATCTAAAAGTATTGCTAGTAAATTATTCTTGAAAACAAAGTTGTATAATTTAAGGATGAAGGATGGATGTTGATTTAAGGTAGCTTCGGTCAGATATAAATGATGATTGCATTTATGCATCATCATCATTTATATGTGATCGAAATTACTTATCAAATATATAACTTCTGAAAGTAAGAGATTCAAATTTCCGAGCATGAATAAAATTTGAATTATAAATGATGATCGAACTTCATATTATATAAACGTTGTTTGATATATACATGTGTATGTTTGTTGCTAGCCACCGATTAGTATCGATTGACTAAAGGAAACCCGCGCACTCAAGGGACACGTCCTCTCATAGGGTGCGTCTCTCCTTGAAGGTGTGTCTCCTCCTACAGGTACAAAGCATGATTACAATCTTCTATTGTAGACATTGAAATCGATAGATGTTCTACAATCAGAAGATCTGAAACAAAGACTTTAGAAATCTGACATAGAATTAATTCAAGTAAATTGAGATCTAGGATTTACTTATTCTCCCTTAGAATATAATTTGATTAGATTTGATTAAATTTAACATGGTATCAGAGCCACGTTGAGAAAATCCGAATCAAATCAAATAATCAGATTATTTAGGAAAATCATATTTTTAAAGAAATCAAGTTCACATCACATTCTTCATAATGTCAACTGTGATCAGATTTGAAGACCGTCTTGAAGGTGCAAACAACTTCACGTCATCGAAATTCAGAATCATGATGATCTAGAGAAAACTCAATGGATTGACAACAATGAGAAAGCCATGAAAATCTTAGTAGATGCAGTTAGGGACCATATAGAACCTATTTTGTCAAAACATGAGACTACATATCTAATGTTCAAATCCCTTGGGAGCACCTTTGAAATAAACAACACCTGTACGACTCTTGCATTAAAAAGACAACTCAACAATGTTTAAATAAACAAAGGAGAAACTATTAATGCATACTTCATGAGAATCACTGAACTAAGGAATCAACTATCAACAATTGGATACCAAATTGATAGCAAGGAGTTAACGCCAATAGCTCTAGGAGGCCTACCAAACTCATGGGAGTCATTTGTTCAAGGAATAAGTGCGAGATCTAAACTCCCTAAATTTGATAGGCTAAGAACTGACTGCTTACAAGAAGAAACAAGACTATCAACAAAAGAAAACAAACAGAAACTCGTAGATGAGGATATTCATGTGCTTAAAATAACATCTAATAAAAGGGGTAAGAAAAATTCTTACGGGAAAGGATCATTCAAGAGAAAGAGAAATTCCTATGGAAAAGGATCATTCAAGAAGAGTAAAGACATTTCTCAAATACAATGTTTTAGATGTGATCAATATGGGCACTATGCAATGAAGTGCCCTGACAAAACAAAACAACAAGAATCCTTTGCTAAAGTAGGAAAATAAAATTCAGACCATGACTCTGAGAAATTTGTATTATATTCAGCCTTATCAAGTCAAGTATCTAACAATATCAACAACTGGGTAATTGATAGTGGTTCTTCAAGGCACATCACAGGGTTCAAAGAACACCTAGACACTATGACTGAAGAGACTGATGAAGAAGTAACTATTGGGGATGATTCTGCACATCCTATAAAAGGGCTTGGAACTTGCTCCATCAAATTGAAATCTGGTCTCTCCCTTCAACTCACTGGAGTTTTATTCGCACCTAGAATAAAGAGGAATCTAATATCCATCTCTGCTCTTGAAGACAATGGATATAGGGTTACCTTTATGGATGGGAAAGTTTTGGCATGGCCTAAGAACTCAACTATAAAGAAAGCTCAAACCATAGGTATAAGACAAGGTTATCTTTACAAACTATGCAATGAAGTCAAGTAAGCCCTTACCCTTGATACTTCTAATTCAAATGAAATTTGGCATGGAAGATTAGGACACCTTCATTTTCGTGCCCTACCCTTTGTGGAAAAACTAGTAACAAGATTGCCTAGATTTAAACAAATTCATGAAGGAGCTTGTAAAGGGTGCGCCCTAGGAAAGAATACAAAGGGATCCTTCCATAATAGTTTGAGTAAGACCAAAGAAGTGTTAGAACCGGTTCACTCTGATTTGTGTGGACCTATGTCTGTACCCTCCATGGCAGGCTTTCTATATTATGTAATACTTATAGACGACTACTCTAGGAAGACCTGGATTTATTTTCTTCGGTGTAAAGAGTCAATGGAAATCCTTAAAAGGTTCAAGGAGTTCAAAGCTCTCACTGAAAACTTCTCCGGAAAGAAAATCAAAATTCTTAGGACAGACAATGGGAAGGAATACACCTCTGAAATCTTTACGGAATTCTGCATAAATGTTGGGATTAAGAGGGAGTTTACAGTAGCCTACAACCCTCAACAAACTGGTGTTGCTGAAAGGAAAAATAGAACTATTGTAGAAGCTGCAAAAGCAATGTTGTTTGACCAGAACATAGAAACCTCATTCTGGGCAGAAGCCTCTAGGACTGATGTTTACATCCAAAATAGATGTCCACATTCCCATCTAGACAACAAGACTCTTGAAGAAGCTTTCACGGGTATAAAACCTGACATTAGTCACTTCAGGATCTTTGGCTGCCCGGTCTAAATTCATGTACCTAAAGAAAAGAGATTCAAACTAGACCTTCTGGAAAGAAAGGGGTATTTGTGGAATATAGTGAGACCTCCAAAGCCTATAGGATATTCATACCTGGGCATAAACAAATTGAACTATGTAGATATGTCATCTTTGAAGAAAACCTTGCATTCAAAAGGGCAAGGAGTTCAAGTGAGATAAAAATTCATACTTCCCCTAGAGACTTAGAAGTGGAACCTACTCTTGAGATTTAGAGGGAGTATCCTGAAGAAAGAATAAGTGAATTTCAATATGCTTCAAAAGAGAATCCAAATGACAACAAGAAGAGACCACTTTGGGCTAGGAAAATGATTAAAGAAGCTGAGAATCATGCAGCACCCAAGGGAACCTTTAGGGAAAGTAAGAGACCCAAAAGGTTCTCTAGCTATGTTGCCCTAATGAATGAAATCATCAATTCAGAACCCACCAACGTTACAAAAGCCTTCAAACATCAAGTATGGAAGGATGCAATGACAGAAGAGTATCAATCCATTTTGAAAAATGATGTATGGGATATGGTGCCTAGACCAAAAGAGAAATCTGTTGTTTCTTCCAAATGGCTTTTCAAAATCAAACATGTTGCTGATGGCAGTATAGAAAAACACAAGGCACGCTTTGTGGCCAAAGGTTTTTCACAAAAGGAAGGCATTGATTATGAAGAGACATTTGCACTTGTTGCCCAGTACACATCTGTGAGAGCAGTGATAGCTATTGCAGCAGCTAAAGGCTGGAAGATCCATCAAATGGATGTGAAAACTGCCTTCTTGAATGGGACAATTGAAGAGGAAGTCTATCTAGAGCAGCCTGAAGGTTATGTAATACATAAACCTAAATCACATGTATGCAGATTAAAGAAATCTCTATATGGACTTAAACAGGCTCCCAGGGCCTAGTATGAAAGAATTGACAGCTATCTCTTGGGACTAGGATTTTCCAAGAATGATGCAGACCCAAATCTTTATTTTAAGGTAATTAAAGGTGATATATTAATAATTATTTTATATGTTGATGACCTGCTGATAATAGGAGAAGATCACCTCATTGCTCAAGGAAAGAAGGATCTAACTTCACAATTTGACATGAAATACTTGGGCATTTTACATTACTTCCTGGGTTTAGAATTCTGGCAGAAATCAGATGGCATCATACTAGATCAAGGAAAATATACTATTGATATTTTGAAGAGATTTGGAATGTTGGATTGTAGATCCATGTCTAGACCTATGGAAACCAATCTTCACAAACGAAAAGAAGCAGCAGCAGAATCTAAGTTCGCAGATTCCAATCTATATAGTCAAATGATTGGATCGTTGATGTACCTGGTTAACACCAGACTTGATATTTGCTATGCAGTGAATACTCTAAGCCAGTTCATGTGTGAGCCAAAGGAAATTCACCTTATGGCTGTGAAACACATATTGAGATATCTTCAAGGCACTATTGGATATGGTCTTCTTTACATAAATGACCAACTAAATCTACATGGATACTCTGATTCAGATTGGGTTGGAAGTGTGACCGATCGGAAAAGCACATCAGGATATTGCTTCAGTTTAGGATCGGCTATAATCTCTTGGATCAGCCGAAAATAGTCTTTAGTAGCACAAAGCTCGATAGAAGCTGAATATATTGCCGCCTCTATGGGAGCACGAGAAGCAGTATGGCTCCGAAAACTGCTAGTGGGGCTATTTGGTGAGCCCTTGAATCCTACCGTTATCCATTGTCATAATCAGAGTTGCATCAAGCTTTCAGTAAATCTAGTATTCCATGATAGATCTAAGCATATTGAGATCCCTTACCACTATGTAAGAGACATGGTAGAAAGGAATGTGATCCAGTTGGAGTATATTAGTACAAATGATCAAACAACCAACATTCTCACCAAGCCTCTCTCCAAAGTTAAAGTTGAACACTTCAGGAAGAAACTTGGTATGGTTGAAATGTAATTTGATATTATGATTGAGTTTCAAATTGTTTAGTTTTACTAATATATTTAAAGATGTTTAATGTGTAAACTCTTTTGTCATATGTGTGAGTCCATGACTTTATGCGCCCTCTATCCCCCTGTGTACATTATTGAAAGGTGACGATCTTTCTAATAATGAACACTTGTATTTGACATTGTAAAGTGATGACTCTACAATGATGTGTTGAACTATCATGATAGATATCATGTGACTTGATATCTGTGGACATATCATGATAGTATCTCGTGGACATCTTGATAGTTATCATGTGACTTGATATAAAAATTGAAGATCATTATGTTCCCTATGAGATAATCATGGTGGATATATTTATATATATCTGTGGACATGCCATGAACTATTATGGTAGACATCATATGATTTGATGTCATTGCACATACCATAATAAAGATGTGTTATGAAGAATGTCATGTGACTTGACAAATTTTTGGAATCATACCATATCTTTGATATCACGTGTAAGGTGATATCTATTCTTACTTGTTTTGAGTTATCTTCCCTAGCTAAGAGGGAGTGTTGATTTAAGGTAGCTTCGGTCAGATATAAATGATGATTGCATTTATGCATCATCATCATTTATATGTGATCGAAATTACTTATCAAATAATTTATGAGCATGAATAAAATTCGAATTATAAATGATGATCGAACTTCATATTATATAAACGTTGTTTGATATATACATGTGTATGTTTGTTGTTAGCCACCAATTAGTATCAGTTGACCAAAGGAAACCCGCGCACTCAAGGGACACGTCCTCTCATAGGGCGCATCTCTCCTTGAAGGCGTGTCTCCTCCTACAGGTATAAAGCATGATTACAATCTTCTATTGTAGACATTGAAATCGATAGATGTTCTGCAATCAGAAGATCTGAAACAAAGACTTCAGAAATCTGACTTAGAATTAATACAAGTAAATTGAGATCTAGGATTTACTTATTCTCCCTTAGAATATAATCTGATTAGATTTGATTAAATTTAACAATGGAAAATCCATAGTAGAGCATTTTAATCCATTTAGTTTGATTAAATGAGTTAATTAAGTTCTATTGATGTTAAGATAGATAAGGATAAGTGTATATTTGTAGTACGCCACCCTTCCCAATGTAAACTCATTTTTTGCTTTCCCTCGTAATGTGGAGTAAAGAGTCTTTAAAAAAATTGATTGTATGTTCCTTGATTTGTTTAATTGTTGGCTCAGAAAAGCATATAATAGTTTTTTCAGAACTGAACAAATTATTTAAAGCAAACATACAATAATTCATTGAGTTTAACTAGCTGAGTAGCATATATCGAACTAGGAACAAGAAATGATCTGACCTCAATAAGAAGTTGCATAGATAAATCTTGAAGGATTGAATGAGCTTGAAATTACCAACTAATTATAGTTTCAATGCACAAAATAATGTATCAATGACTAGTAATCCCACACATACAATTGCATCCAAATTTCATATACAGAATTGAGTAAGCAGCCAACTCTTAATAATTCCTACCACCACCTGGAATAGCAATCGTGCAATGCAAGGTTTGAATCTTCAAGCTCAATTCATTACGTGCAGGGTTCCATAAAGTTTATGATATCTCACGATCGAAGAAAGAGATTTTTGTATTACAGAGCTACGACCATGATTGGAGATTACCCGCAACAGTGACTTAATTGTGAGAATTTTCAAGAATACTAGTTGAGTTGCAAATTACACAAATTGCACAATAAAAGATTAGGAAAGTATGACAGAAATATATGCTAGAATAAATTGTATTCTATATATCAAATGAGAGTACATGCATATAAAATATACAAAGAGTCATTGCTTTATATAGAGCAAGGCAAAGCATGAGGTAACCCAAGTTCTCACATGAAGCATGGAGTTCAACTGGAGTTAGCTTGTGCAATAAAACAAAAAGTTTATTTAAGAAGGAAAGCTTATCCAAGAAAGCACAAAACTATCTAAGAAAGAAAATAAGGGGCATTTGAGGAAAAATCAGAAAGATTCCTTAGTTAGCTTACAGTCAAATAAAGCAACAATAATTATCCATAGGAAGTTGCTAAGTATCCACATGAAACTTCATTTATCCGTATGAAGTTGCTAATTTGTGCTAACATTTATATGTTGTTCGTGACTTCCCTGTTTGAACATAGCCCACTAGAAAATTACCATAGAATAATCCCACGCATTAACGATGCTACTATTTAAGTCACAAATCTGGCACGTCACTCCAAATCTGTCATTTACTCAACTACGCTAACATTCTCGATAGAACAAATGTCGACCAGGTTTGTTTGATTGTTCAGATTTAATCAAATGCATCAACCGTTCAATCAAACATAAGATTCATAGTAGTTCGATTCAAACTCAGTAGTCACCCTGTAAACAAATTGAACTATTCTTCAGTTATCATCGTCGTTGTCGTCCAAGTTAATATTCAAAATTCAATTACCACGATTTTGCCAGGATTACTTTATGCTTCCTTCCTGAATGTTTTCGTCCATTATTAATTGTTCAATGACTAAATTAATATCATGTTTGCCTAGGAAGCCTCTTTCAAAACTGAAGGCAAATAATCTCTATGAAGAGTCCTGTTGTGACCTTTTCACACATCACACCATTCAAATGGGGACCCCCCAATTTTTGCTCCATTTTGGTCTTTTGGCTTTTGGTTTTTGGGTTGTTTTCTCTCTCTCTCTCTCTCTCTCCGATCTTTTGTCCTTTCGGGGATGTCCTATCCTTTGATCTGATGGAAATTTTGGCTGTTTGTGAAATTAGGGTTTCATTCTTCAAGACAGTTTGAAGCCAAATTGAGTTGGCTAATTGACATCTGTGCTGAACATTGCTATCAGAAGGCTACCAGCAGGTTCCCACTGAGTTTTCATCGAAATCAGAAAACTTACTATTTTTAGTAGGTGCTCAATCTGGGAGCTTTTCATCAGAATTTTGGAATTCTGACTATTCCACCACGTCCGGGGTACTCCAAGGTACTTGCACATAAAATTTGAACAGATTCAGATAACTGGCTATTTTTAGCAAGTCAACCTTTAGAGGCCATTTTCAGGGTTCAAACATATAATTTTCCAATGCATGACTGGAGAATGGATCTAGGTTTTTCAAAACCTTCGCAACGGTATAACATGCAAACCGAGATGAAGACTTTCAGAGTACAGCCTTCGGAGGCTATTTTTAGGGTTTGCAGGCAGTAATTTTCAGTGCATGTCCGAATATTCCATATGGGTTTTGCGAGAGCTTCGCAGTGGTATGACATGCAAGCGGAATGAGTCAGTTTTCAGGGACTTACTATTTTTAGCCAATGCCAGAACGTTGACTAGTTTTCTGGGTTTTTCTGGGTTTCTTGAGATCCCACAAGCACTTAACATGCAAACTCATCGGATGTCCAATTGACCACTTTCCGGACACTTACTATAAATAGCAGTTTTATCCCAGTAGCTACCCAACACTTCAGTCCAGCAAGCAGAGTGGCAAGCAACAGAAACGAGGTCAAACGAAGACCATTCAGGGCACATGCATATCAAATTAGGGTTTCCAGCTTCAATGCCTAAAAAGAGGGGTAAAAAGCCAGAATTTTGAATAACGAAGGTATCCCACTACGATCAGCATCCTTCAAGCAGTCTACTGGTGAAATTTGGGCGCAATCCGAGCACTTACTATTTATAGTAAGTCACCTTCAGAAGAGGGCTATAGATAGCAGGTCAGCATGAGGGGCAGGTATGAACAGGTTCACGAAGCGATGAGGATCACTTGGTGAAAATTTCAAGTCAAACGGAGCTGTAGAAGTCAAGCAATTTCAGGGTTTGCTAAAAATAGCAGGCAAGCTAAAAATAGAGAATGAGCTTGGGCAATAGGTATAAACATGGTAGCGAGGTCACGAGAAACATATCACGCCAGCTCCATCGTCAGAAGATAAAAGGCCACAAAAGTCTCACTTCTCCAGAAAATTACTAAAAATAGATGGCAAAGGTAGCTGAGGCGTTGAAGAAATTTCCAAGTCTACAAATGGAAACTGGAGGGATGGAAGTATGAAATGTGCCCAGCTGGCAGGAATGAAGGCTAGCATCAAGAATGTCTAAGTATCAAGAATTCCTCCTCATACCCTCAAATGCGCCCAAGGCTGAAATGGTGGCATGAGAAGTTCTCAAGGCATGAAAAATTGAAGCTCCCGCATGAAAATGCGCCCAAGTCAAGTTAAGAGGGCATGAAAATATGCTAAGGCACAAGTGAAACCTCATAGGTTAAAATGCGCCCAAGGGCAATGAGCAAGCATGAATAAAATTTCTAAGTGATGAAAATAAAAGAACACCCTTCTAAATGCGCCTAAGGCAAGCAAGTGATTTGGAAAACTTTCGAAATGGAAGCATCACCCTCAAAATGCACCCTTGAGAAGAGGAGAAGTTGAAAAACTTTCTAAGTATGTAAACTTGAAGGCACACCCTCCATATGCGCCCAAGCAAGGAGTGGGGTGAGAAATAATTCTAAGTAATGAAAATGAAAGTGCTACCTTCAAAATGCGCCCAAGAGGGAGAAAGACTTGAGAAAAAGTTTAAGGCAAGCTGAAATGAGAGTGGACCCCTCTAAATGCGCCCTAGGCAAGTAGTTGAGGTAGCAAGGCATTAAAATTTTCTAAGTCATTGGAGATGAAAGTACAAGGGGTCATATGCGCCCAAGGAAGAGGGTGGCATCAAGAAATATTCTAAGTCCTCAAAAATGGAAGCTCCCCTAGCTAAATGCACCCTTGGGGTGAGAGCCACTCAAAAATGTTTCTAAGGCAAAACAAAAGTAGACCCCTTCAAATGCACCAAACCTAGAGGATGAAGGGACTTAGAAATTATTTAAGTCATGAAAATTGCAGCATACCCTTCTATATGTGCCCAGCAAAGGAGGTGAATATGGAAAAGTTTCTAAGTAAGATAAAATAAAAGCACAAGCATGTAGAATGTGCCCAGCATGGAGGATGTTTAAAAAAGTTCTAAGTATGGAAGTAGCATGAGAGATATGCGCCCTCAAGCAAGGGAAAGTTCCTCCAGCACATGCCATATGCACCCATTCCTTTAGCACATGTGAAATGCGCCCACAAGTGGAGAAGGTAGAGGGAGATGAAAGGTCACCAAGGCGTGGGAAATTCCTACACACCACATGAAATGCGCCTAGGGGAGTTGCGACTTGAAGGAAAAAATTTGCTAAATGTGAGAACAAGTTCCCAAGGGGTGGAAAGGCTAGGTGGTGAAAATGGAAGTGGATACATGAAATGCGCCCCTCATGGGTAAGTTCATAAAATTTAATTTTTCTTCTAAGGCATTTTCAAGGTGAAAATGCGCCTAAGGGAGATGATGATGTTGAAATTTCTAAAAGCAAGGTGGTATGCGTCCAGAAACAGGAAGAGAAATTCTTCAGGAAAACAAGAAAAACGCCAAGGCATGAAAAATGAAGGTTGCAGGTGTGAAGAATGTCCAAAATTAAAAGTGGAATAAACCTTAGAATTTTATTATTTTCAAAATTAATAAAAAAATTAAACTTACCCCTTCGCCTGGATACACGTGGAAACGATGATTTTTGAGGGGAAATTTCTTCTAGGTATTGAACATTTTCCACTGGGAGATGATTTAAAATTGTTCCTCACCTCGCCCAAGCTTTTTCGACAGATATTTTTGCCTGGCACTCGTTTAATGGATTTCCTAGGTGAAATAAAAAATAAAATCTCTAAAGCAAATACGAGAAAAGTTTTTACAAAAAATGCTTTGGCTTGTGATGTCAAAGTGAGCGCCTAGATTACAGTGGATGAAATTCATAAAGCAAGTAAAATTGTCTAAGGGAAATAAAGCAACAGGGGGTCAAATACACTCACAAGGAAGAAATTTGTCCAAGGCATAGAAGAATTTGAAGATGAAATGAAGCTAGAACATCAAGCATTCAGACGTTGAAAAGTTACAAGTTTGCTGGAAATGATGAACTCTATCAAGATCCGGAGACCAATCAGTCAGAACATGAGAACTAGGTAAGTGAAATGAGTTCATATTATAACGTTCTGATGCTCTTCTTTTTGCTCATTTTACAGGAGGGAGATGTTGAAAGAAATGGCTAAGTGTTGGGACAAAGTTGAAAAGGTTCCCAAGGAAAAAGGAAATGGCGGTGAAGATTTGGCTAAGGCATTAAGAACGTGATGTGAAAGGGACTAAATGCGCCCAAGGTAGTGGCCTGGAGAAATATGCAAGTTACAAGGAAGAAGTGCGTCCTGGAGTCAAAGCAACAGGAGGGCTAAACGTCAAATCCTTTCAAATTTTATTATCTGTGGAGATGATCTTAGAGACTCTTTTACTCTCCCCCGAACGCAACAGAATTGGCAGAGGAGAACAGTGGGAGCACGTTTCCGGACGAGAATCTTCTAGAAGAAGATAGTGGGCATTAATTGCAGATAATGGTTCTTGCAGAGGAGTGAAGAATATTCTATGCATTCATTGCCCCACTCCTCTATGTGGCGGTTTTTAGGGCAGAAACCCTAATTAGGGCGTAGGTGGCTCGATCTGAGCCCTTTATTGTAATTGAATCTGAGCCGTCCACTAAAATGGGCTAGCTATAAAAGGGGCATCCCCCCTCATTTGTAAATAAGTAGATTAGATCAAGAGATAAGAGAGATAGCTAGAAATTAGAATAGAAGTAGCATAGCATAGATTGCATAGTTTAGATTGAAGAGGAAAGGAAGTTTTCCCATTGAGGACTTTGTAAGAAGTTGTTGTGAACACTCTCATAATATAGAGAATTTTCATTGATTGGTGAAACCTTCTTTTATTGTGAGTAGCTAGCAAGGCTCTTTCGTCTTTCCGACTCAAGTAGATAGAGTAAAGTAGATTTTATTTCATGCAAGTAGTTGTTAGCTGTGGAATGTGGCATCTAATTTGAGCAAGTCTTCCCTCGTCCATACCACTAGCGGGCTTGCTGACGGTAAGTTCGCCTTGCGTGGTCAACTGGAGTATCTGAGCACTTAACTTCAATTATGTTTCATGTGCTAGTATGCATCATTGTGATGGTATTTGCATGTTGAGTCATAGTTTGAACATCCTTCATTTTCCTTTGAAGATTGCACCAGTTTTTGTAGAAGCTATCCGAAGGGAGGCAAAGCAGAATCTGGTTTGAAGCTTGTTGAAATGGATCGTCGTGTCCCGCCTTTAGGAGTAGATGGTAGCATCTCTAATCCTTGCATCCTTTTACCTTCAGCATTATCTGGTTAGTTTAAGAACTCGAACATCATTGACAAATCTCCCGAAATTTGAAGATCCTTTCTTCTGAATGAGCAACTCACGTAAGTCCCCTTGGAATACCCAGCATATTCACATCAACCAACTGAGTCTATTCGCAATAAAAGGAACCTTGGAGTTGAACGCATGAACTTTCACGCAATCTTAGCATGCGGAATACTTTGATCAAGAGGGAATAGAGTGACCGTTGGACATTTTATTCTGTGTTGGTGTTGTCCTAAAAACACGTCAACAAGTCCCATCTCCACAGAGCCTAGAAATCTGCATTACAATTCTTCCAATAAAAAATCTTTTGTCCAAAAATTCTCGCATAAAATCCATTACCAAAGACATTTCCTCTTTCTTTCCTCCCGAATGTAACTAAAGATTCCCATTCTTGAAAATGCCATCTTCAAGAATACTTTATTTTCAAAACTTCAAAATTAAAACATCTAACAACTACACAAGCGCACCAAATAAAATATTTGAAATCTTACTCCTTATAGCCCCTACAATAATAATTAATGCTTAATTTTAAAAAAAAAATTAAAAACATTAGACCCAAGCATTAATTATTTAAGGCCTTTAATATTATGTGTTATGAGGGGATATTATAATATTATTATTTTTCTCTTTTCCCAAATCTTGTGAAAATATAATCCTTATTTTGAGTGGTCAGATGAAAGATTCTAAGTTTGGTTCTCTTGTTGCTACTTTGCTTTCAAAGGAAACGAAGAGGAAGTCGTTGTAAGAGAGGTCTAAGGATACATTACAAGTTTAGATAAGGCCCAAAGAAAAAGGTTGGCCAAAAGAAGATTGAAAACAATCTACTAGGAGATATAAGTTTGAAGGCCATTAAGAGACCCCAAGAAAGAGTAGAGTGAAATTTTGTAACTATGGTAAATGGTGACATGTCAATGAGTGTAAAAATAGGAATTATGATGCTTGCACTAAAAATTATTCAACGAAGGTAAAACTAAAGCTTCCTTTATTTTAGCTAACCTTGTTTCTAATGAATCATGGTTGATTGACTCGGGTTGTTCATATCATATGACTCCTCGTGAGGAGTTTTTTTCTTTCTACCATACATATGATGGAGAATTCTATTTGGGTGAAAATAGTTCAATCAGATTGTTGGTCATGGGAAGGAATAATTTTTTTCAGTGATGGGAGGTTGAAAACCCTTTATGGTATTCAAAATATTCTTCGATTAGATAAAAATATAATTTATCTTTTAAATTCAAAGATGCATCTAACATTTGATATTTTTTTGTAGGTTGGTAAGAGAGAGTTTGGTGGTTGCTAAAGGACCTCATGTAGGGAGCTTTTTAGATTAAATGCTTCTACTTATTGTAATGTTGCTAATGTAACTAGTATAAAAGTATCCATGTTATGTCACCAATATTTGGTCTACATTGGTGAAAAAAGGCTGTGGACCCTAATTAGTAAAAAGATTGACAACTTTTCTTGTTCTAATGAGTATTTTGATTTTAGAGAATGTTGCATATTTGGTAAAAAATAGAACATGTTTTCCTTTAGGTAGTTGTAAGGCTATGAGATTATTAGATATTGTTCATTTAAATGTATTTGGTCTAATGAATGTTAAGTGTGTGGAATAATCTTAGTAATTTGTGACTTTCATTAATGATGTCTCATACAATTGATTTTTTCATGTATGATAAATCTAAAGTTTTCTAAAGTTTAAGGAATATAAAGCCATGAAAAGAAAATAGAATATAAGATAAGGGTGTCGGTGAAGTAGCCTTCCATCAAGTGGTATCAAAGCGAGAGTTCTTAAGTGTGTAAACAAATCACCGAACGTGAGGCAATTTGCACTAGGACTTGTGGTTGTGGATTTGTGAGAGAAGTGATCAGAATTCCTCCACGAAGAAATCATGGTGATGGAAGAAATATTGGTGTACCTAAAGAAGGTTTTAAAGCCATGGAGAGACAAGTTCAAGCACTACAAGAGGAGCTACGTAGAGGGTTTGAGTCAAAAAGAGGATATGAAAGTGAA
>CM021108.1:390990491-391179210 GCA_007115665.2 Sequoiadendron giganteum | reverse complement strand
ATTTATATATATCTGTGGACATGCCATGAACTATTATGGTAGACATCATATGATTTGATGTCATTGCACATACCATAATAAAGATGTGTTATGAAGAATGTCATGTGACTTGACAAATTTTTGGAATCATACCATATCTTTGATATCACGTGTAAGGTGATATCTATTCTTACTTGTTTTGAGTTATCTTCCCTAGCTAAGAGGGAGTGTTGATTTAAGGTAGCTTCGGTCAGATATAAATGATGATTGCATTTATGCATCATCATCATTTATATGTGATCGAAATTACTTATCAAATAATTTATGAGCATGAATAAAATTCGAATTATAAATGATGATCGAACTTCATATTATATAAACGTTGTTTGATATATACATGTGTATGTTTGTTGTTAGCCACCAATTAGTATCAGTTGACCAAAGGAAACCCGCGCACTCAAGGGACACGTCCTCTCATAGGGCGCATCTCTCCTTGAAGGCGTGTCTCCTCCTACAGGTATAAAGCATGATTACAATCTTCTATTGTAGACATTGAAATCGATAGATGTTCTGCAATCAGAAGATCTGAAACAAAGACTTCAGAAATCTGACTTAGAATTAATACAAGTAAATTGAGATCTAGGATTTACTTATTCTCCCTTAGAATATAATCTGATTAGATTTGATTAAATTTAACAATGGAAAATCCATAGTAGAGCATTTTAATCCATTTAGTTTGATTAAATGAGTTAATTAAGTTCTATTGATGTTAAGATAGATAAGGATAAGTGTATATTTGTAGTACGCCACCCTTCCCAATGTAAACTCATTTTTTGCTTTCCCTCGTAATGTGGAGTAAAGAGTCTTTAAAAAAATTGATTGTATGTTCCTTGATTTGTTTAATTGTTGGCTCAGAAAAGCATATAATAGTTTTTTCAGAACTGAACAAATTATTTAAAGCAAACATACAATAATTCATTGAGTTTAACTAGCTGAGTAGCATATATCGAACTAGGAACAAGAAATGATCTGACCTCAATAAGAAGTTGCATAGATAAATCTTGAAGGATTGAATGAGCTTGAAATTACCAACTAATTATAGTTTCAATGCACAAAATAATGTATCAATGACTAGTAATCCCACACATACAATTGCATCCAAATTTCATATACAGAATTGAGTAAGCAGCCAACTCTTAATAATTCCTACCACCACCTGGAATAGCAATCGTGCAATGCAAGGTTTGAATCTTCAAGCTCAATTCATTACGTGCAGGGTTCCATAAAGTTTATGATATCTCACGATCGAAGAAAGAGATTTTTGTATTACAGAGCTACGACCATGATTGGAGATTACCCGCAACAGTGACTTAATTGTGAGAATTTTCAAGAATACTAGTTGAGTTGCAAATTACACAAATTGCACAATAAAAGATTAGGAAAGTATGACAGAAATATATGCTAGAATAAATTGTATTCTATATATCAAATGAGAGTACATGCATATAAAATATACAAAGAGTCATTGCTTTATATAGAGCAAGGCAAAGCATGAGGTAACCCAAGTTCTCACATGAAGCATGGAGTTCAACTGGAGTTAGCTTGTGCAATAAAACAAAAAGTTTATTTAAGAAGGAAAGCTTATCCAAGAAAGCACAAAACTATCTAAGAAAGAAAATAAGGGGCATTTGAGGAAAAATCAGAAAGATTCCTTAGTTAGCTTACAGTCAAATAAAGCAACAATAATTATCCATAGGAAGTTGCTAAGTATCCACATGAAACTTCATTTATCCGTATGAAGTTGCTAATTTGTGCTAACATTTATATGTTGTTCGTGACTTCCCTGTTTGAACATAGCCCACTAGAAAATTACCATAGAATAATCCCACGCATTAACGATGCTACTATTTAAGTCACAAATCTGGCACGTCACTCCAAATCTGTCATTTACTCAACTACGCTAACATTCTCGATAGAACAAAT
The DNA here is from genome assembly GCA_007115665.2 of Sequoiadendron giganteum. NCBI lineage: Eukaryota > Viridiplantae > Streptophyta > Pinopsida > Cupressales > Cupressaceae > Sequoiadendron > Sequoiadendron giganteum. Next base: position 391,177,248 of record CM021108.1, on the reverse strand, counting down.
GTCGACCAGGTTTGTTTGATTGTTCAGATTTAATCAAATGCATCAACCGTTCAATCAAACATAAGATTCATAGTAGTTCGATTCAAACTCAGTAGTCACCCTGTAAACAAATTGAACTATTCTTCAGTTATCATCGTCGTTGTCGTCCAAGTTAATATTCAAAATTCAATTACCACGATTTTGCCAGGATTACTTTATGCTTCCTTCCTGAATGTTTTCGTCCATTATTAATTGTTCAATGACTAAATTAATATCATGTTTGCCTAGGAAGCCTCTTTCAAAACTGAAGGCAAATAATCTCTATGAAGAGTCCTGTTGTGACCTTTTCACACATCACACCATTCAAATGGGGACCCCCCAATTTTTGCTCCATTTTGGTCTTTTGGCTTTTGGTTTTTGGGTTGTTTTCTCTCTCTCTCTCTCTCTCTCCGATCTTTTGTCCTTTCGGGGATGTCCTATCCTTTGATCTGATGGAAATTTTGGCTGTTTGTGAAATTAGGGTTTCATTCTTCAAGACAGTTTGAAGCCAAATTGAGTTGGCTAATTGACATCTGTGCTGAACATTGCTATCAGAAGGCTACCAGCAGGTTCCCACTGAGTTTTCATCGAAATCAGAAAACTTACTATTTTTAGTAGGTGCTCAATCTGGGAGCTTTTCATCAGAATTTTGGAATTCTGACTATTCCACCACGTCCGGGGTACTCCAAGGTACTTGCACATAAAATTTGAACAGATTCAGATAACTGGCTATTTTTAGCAAGTCAACCTTTAGAGGCCATTTTCAGGGTTCAAACATATAATTTTCCAATGCATGACTGGAGAATGGATCTAGGTTTTTCAAAACCTTCGCAACGGTATAACATGCAAACCGAGATGAAGACTTTCAGAGTACAGCCTTCGGAGGCTATTTTTAGGGTTTGCAGGCAGTAATTTTCAGTGCATGTCCGAATATTCCATATGGGTTTTGCGAGAGCTTCGCAGTGGTATGACATGCAAGCGGAATGAGTCAGTTTTCAGGGACTTACTATTTTTAGCCAATGCCAGAACGTTGACTAGTTTTCTGGGTTTTTCTGGGTTTCTTGAGATCCCACAAGCACTTAACATGCAAACTCATCGGATGTCCAATTGACCACTTTCCGGACACTTACTATAAATAGCAGTTTTATCCCAGTAGCTACCCAACACTTCAGTCCAGCAAGCAGAGTGGCAAGCAACAGAAACGAGGTCAAACGAAGACCATTCAGGGCACATGCATATCAAATTAGGGTTTCCAGCTTCAATGCCTAAAAAGAGGGGTAAAAAGCCAGAATTTTGAATAACGAAGGTATCCCACTACGATCAGCATCCTTCAAGCAGTCTACTGGTGAAATTTGGGCGCAATCCGAGCACTTACTATTTATAGTAAGTCACCTTCAGAAGAGGGCTATAGATAGCAGGTCAGCATGAGGGGCAGGTATGAACAGGTTCACGAAGCGATGAGGATCACTTGGTGAAAATTTCAAGTCAAACGGAGCTGTAGAAGTCAAGCAATTTCAGGGTTTGCTAAAAATAGCAGGCAAGCTAAAAATAGAGAATGAGCTTGGGCAATAGGTATAAACATGGTAGCGAGGTCACGAGAAACATATCACGCCAGCTCCATCGTCAGAAGATAAAAGGCCACAAAAGTCTCACTTCTCCAGAAAATTACTAAAAATAGATGGCAAAGGTAGCTGAGGCGTTGAAGAAATTTCCAAGTCTACAAATGGAAACTGGAGGGATGGAAGTATGAAATGTGCCCAGCTGGCAGGAATGAAGGCTAGCATCAAGAATGTCTAAGTATCAAGAATTCCTCCTCATACCCTCAAATGCGCCCAAGGCTGAAATGGTGGCATGAGAAGTTCTCAAGGCATGAAAAATTGAAGCTCCCGCATGAAAATGCGCCCAAGTCAAGTTAAGAGGGCATGAAAATATGCTAAGGCACAAGTGAAACCTCATAGGTTAAAATGCGCCCAAGGGCAATGAGCAAGCATGAATAAAATTTCTAAGTGATGAAAATAAAAGAACACCCTTCTAAATGCGCCTAAGGCAAGCAAGTGATTTGGAAAACTTTCGAAATGGAAGCATCACCCTCAAAATGCACCCTTGAGAAGAGGAGAAGTTGAAAAACTTTCTAAGTATGTAAACTTGAAGGCACACCCTCCATATGCGCCCAAGCAAGGAGTGGGGTGAGAAATAATTCTAAGTAATGAAAATGAAAGTGCTACCTTCAAAATGCGCCCAAGAGGGAGAAAGACTTGAGAAAAAGTTTAAGGCAAGCTGAAATGAGAGTGGACCCCTCTAAATGCGCCCTAGGCAAGTAGTTGAGGTAGCAAGGCATTAAAATTTTCTAAGTCATTGGAGATGAAAGTACAAGGGGTCATATGCGCCCAAGGAAGAGGGTGGCATCAAGAAATATTCTAAGTCCTCAAAAATGGAAGCTCCCCTAGCTAAATGCACCCTTGGGGTGAGAGCCACTCAAAAATGTTTCTAAGGCAAAACAAAAGTAGACCCCTTCAAATGCACCAAACCTAGAGGATGAAGGGACTTAGAAATTATTTAAGTCATGAAAATTGCAGCATACCCTTCTATATGTGCCCAGCAAAGGAGGTGAATATGGAAAAGTTTCTAAGTAAGATAAAATAAAAGCACAAGCATGTAGAATGTGCCCAGCATGGAGGATGTTTAAAAAAGTTCTAAGTATGGAAGTAGCATGAGAGATATGCGCCCTCAAGCAAGGGAAAGTTCCTCCAGCACATGCCATATGCACCCATTCCTTTAGCACATGTGAAATGCGCCCACAAGTGGAGAAGGTAGAGGGAGATGAAAGGTCACCAAGGCGTGGGAAATTCCTACACACCACATGAAATGCGCCTAGGGGAGTTGCGACTTGAAGGAAAAAATTTGCTAAATGTGAGAACAAGTTCCCAAGGGGTGGAAAGGCTAGGTGGTGAAAATGGAAGTGGATACATGAAATGCGCCCCTCATGGGTAAGTTCATAAAATTTAATTTTTCTTCTAAGGCATTTTCAAGGTGAAAATGCGCCTAAGGGAGATGATGATGTTGAAATTTCTAAAAGCAAGGTGGTATGCGTCCAGAAACAGGAAGAGAAATTCTTCAGGAAAACAAGAAAAACGCCAAGGCATGAAAAATGAAGGTTGCAGGTGTGAAGAATGTCCAAAATTAAAAGTGGAATAAACCTTAGAATTTTATTATTTTCAAAATTAATAAAAAAATTAAACTTACCCCTTCGCCTGGATACACGTGGAAACGATGATTTTTGAGGGGAAATTTCTTCTAGGTATTGAACATTTTCCACTGGGAGATGATTTAAAATTGTTCCTCACCTCGCCCAAGCTTTTTCGACAGATATTTTTGCCTGGCACTCGTTTAATGGATTTCCTAGGTGAAATAAAAAATAAAATCTCTAAAGCAAATACGAGAAAAGTTTTTACAAAAAATGCTTTGGCTTGTGATGTCAAAGTGAGCGCCTAGATTACAGTGGATGAAATTCATAAAGCAAGTAAAATTGTCTAAGGGAAATAAAGCAACAGGGGGTCAAATACACTCACAAGGAAGAAATTTGTCCAAGGCATAGAAGAATTTGAAGATGAAATGAAGCTAGAACATCAAGCATTCAGACGTTGAAAAGTTACAAGTTTGCTGGAAATGATGAACTCTATCAAGATCCGGAGACCAATCAGTCAGAACATGAGAACTAGGTAAGTGAAATGAGTTCATATTATAACGTTCTGATGCTCTTCTTTTTGCTCATTTTACAGGAGGGAGATGTTGAAAGAAATGGCTAAGTGTTGGGACAAAGTTGAAAAGGTTCCCAAGGAAAAAGGAAATGGCGGTGAAGATTTGGCTAAGGCATTAAGAACGTGATGTGAAAGGGACTAAATGCGCCCAAGGTAGTGGCCTGGAGAAATATGCAAGTTACAAGGAAGAAGTGCGTCCTGGAGTCAAAGCAACAGGAGGGCTAAACGTCAAATCCTTTCAAATTTTATTATCTGTGGAGATGATCTTAGAGACTCTTTTACTCTCCCCCGAACGCAACAGAATTGGCAGAGGAGAACAGTGGGAGCACGTTTCCGGACGAGAATCTTCTAGAAGAAGATAGTGGGCATTAATTGCAGATAATGGTTCTTGCAGAGGAGTGAAGAATATTCTATGCATTCATTGCCCCACTCCTCTATGTGGCGGTTTTTAGGGCAGAAACCCTAATTAGGGCGTAGGTGGCTCGATCTGAGCCCTTTATTGTAATTGAATCTGAGCCGTCCACTAAAATGGGCTAGCTATAAAAGGGGCATCCCCCCTCATTTGTAAATAAGTAGATTAGATCAAGAGATAAGAGAGATAGCTAGAAATTAGAATAGAAGTAGCATAGCATAGATTGCATAGTTTAGATTGAAGAGGAAAGGAAGTTTTCCCATTGAGGACTTTGTAAGAAGTTGTTGTGAACACTCTCATAATATAGAGAATTTTCATTGATTGGTGAAACCTTCTTTTATTGTGAGTAGCTAGCAAGGCTCTTTCGTCTTTCCGACTCAAGTAGATAGAGTAAAGTAGATTTTATTTCATGCAAGTAGTTGTTAGCTGTGGAATGTGGCATCTAATTTGAGCAAGTCTTCCCTCGTCCATACCACTAGCGGGCTTGCTGACGGTAAGTTCGCCTTGCGTGGTCAACTGGAGTATCTGAGCACTTAACTTCAATTATGTTTCATGTGCTAGTATGCATCATTGTGATGGTATTTGCATGTTGAGTCATAGTTTGAACATCCTTCATTTTCCTTTGAAGATTGCACCAGTTTTTGTAGAAGCTATCCGAAGGGAGGCAAAGCAGAATCTGGTTTGAAGCTTGTTGAAATGGATCGTCGTGTCCCGCCTTTAGGAGTAGATGGTAGCATCTCTAATCCTTGCATCCTTTTACCTTCAGCATTATCTGGTTAGTTTAAGAACTCGAACATCATTGACAAATCTCCCGAAATTTGAAGATCCTTTCTTCTGAATGAGCAACTCACGTAAGTCCCCTTGGAATACCCAGCATATTCACATCAACCAACTGAGTCTATTCGCAATAAAAGGAACCTTGGAGTTGAACGCATGAACTTTCACGCAATCTTAGCATGCGGAATACTTTGATCAAGAGGGAATAGAGTGACCGTTGGACATTTTATTCTGTGTTGGTGTTGTCCTAAAAACACGTCAACAAGTCCCATCTCCACAGAGCCTAGAAATCTGCATTACAATTCTTCCAATAAAAAATCTTTTGTCCAAAAATTCTCGCATAAAATCCATTACCAAAGACATTTCCTCTTTCTTTCCTCCCGAATGTAACTAAAGATTCCCATTCTTGAAAATGCCATCTTCAAGAATACTTTATTTTCAAAACTTCAAAATTAAAACATCTAACAACTACACAAGCGCACCAAATAAAATATTTGAAATCTTACTCCTTATAGCCCCTACAATAATAATTAATGCTTAATTTTAAAAAAAAAATTAAAAACATTAGACCCAAGCATTAATTATTTAAGGCCTTTAATATTATGTGTTATGAGGGGATATTATAATATTATTATTTTTCTCTTTTCCCAAATCTTGTGAAAATATAATCCTTATTTTGAGTGGTCAGATGAAAGATTCTAAGTTTGGTTCTCTTGTTGCTACTTTGCTTTCAAAGGAAACGAAGAGGAAGTCGTTGTAAGAGAGGTCTAAGGATACATTACAAGTTTAGATAAGGCCCAAAGAAAAAGGTTGGCCAAAAGAAGATTGAAAACAATCTACTAGGAGATATAAGTTTGAAGGCCATTAAGAGACCCCAAGAAAGAGTAGAGTGAAATTTTGTAACTATGGTAAATGGTGACATGTCAATGAGTGTAAAAATAGGAATTATGATGCTTGCACTAAAAATTATTCAACGAAGGTAAAACTAAAGCTTCCTTTATTTTAGCTAACCTTGTTTCTAATGAATCATGGTTGATTGACTCGGGTTGTTCATATCATATGACTCCTCGTGAGGAGTTTTTTTCTTTCTACCATACATATGATGGAGAATTCTATTTGGGTGAAAATAGTTCAATCAGATTGTTGGTCATGGGAAGGAATAATTTTTTTCAGTGATGGGAGGTTGAAAACCCTTTATGGTATTCAAAATATTCTTCGATTAGATAAAAATATAATTTATCTTTTAAATTCAAAGATGCATCTAACATTTGATATTTTTTTGTAGGTTGGTAAGAGAGAGTTTGGTGGTTGCTAAAGGACCTCATGTAGGGAGCTTTTTAGATTAAATGCTTCTACTTATTGTAATGTTGCTAATGTAACTAGTATAAAAGTATCCATGTTATGTCACCAATATTTGGTCTACATTGGTGAAAAAAGGCTGTGGACCCTAATTAGTAAAAAGATTGACAACTTTTCTTGTTCTAATGAGTATTTTGATTTTAGAGAATGTTGCATATTTGGTAAAAAATAGAACATGTTTTCCTTTAGGTAGTTGTAAGGCTATGAGATTATTAGATATTGTTCATTTAAATGTATTTGGTCTAATGAATGTTAAGTGTGTGGAATAATCTTAGTAATTTGTGACTTTCATTAATGATGTCTCATACAATTGATTTTTTCATGTATGATAAATCTAAAGTTTTCTAAAGTTTAAGGAATATAAAGCCATGAAAAGAAAATAGAATATAAGATAAGGGTGTCGGTGAAGTAGCCTTCCATCAAGTGGTATCAAAGCGAGAGTTCTTAAGTGTGTAAACAAATCACCGAACGTGAGGCAATTTGCACTAGGACTTGTGGTTGTGGATTTGTGAGAGAAGTGATCAGAATTCCTCCACGAAGAAATCATGGTGATGGAAGAAATATTGGTGTACCTAAAGAAGGTTTTAAAGCCATGGAGAGACAAGTTCAAGCACTACAAGAGGAGCTACGTAGAGGGTTTGAGTCAAAAAGAGGATATGAAAGTGAAGATGAAGTTGAAGAAGCAAAGTTTGAAGAAAAACAAGATGTAGTAGATTTCGAGCAAGTCAAATTATTTAAGGCCATCTCTAAGGTTGGAAAAAGGCCAAAGATTCATGTTTCTACATTTTTTGCAAATCTTAACCCAAAAGAGTTGATTGATTAGATCAATGATATAAAGGAGTACTTTGAGTATGAGGATGTGGAAGATCCTAAGAGGGTGAAACTTGCAAAGACCAAGCTAAAAGGTCATGCCAATATTTGGTGGAAGGAAGTATAGTTAGAAAGAAATAGAAGAGGGAAAGAAAAAATAACAAGATGTGATCGGGTGGTGGAAAAACTAAAGAGATAGTTCATTCTTGTTGATTATGAGTTAGAGTTGTTAAAAAGGACATAAGGTTTGAAGCAAGCAAGTAGGTTTTTCAAAGACTACACAAGAGTTTTATAGGGTCATGATCAAAACAGCCCATTCAAAGGCTAACAAGAAGAAGGTAGCCTATTATATAAATGAGTTGAAGCCAATAATTCACGAGGAGCTAAATTTGTTCAAAATGACTACTATTGAAGATGCTTATTATTTTCCTTGAAGGTAGAAGAGAAGTTGAATAGAAGATTTGAAAGAAAGTAGAGAGGAAGAAGTCGTGGTGGAAGGACTGACAAAAGATCATATGGAGAAACGAAATGAAGACCAAAAGAAGAATGAAGAAGCTAGCAGCAGTCAAAACTAGAAAGGAGATAATGCCTACCTCCCTCATGAGAAAAATAATGGTGACCAAAGAGGAAGAGGAAGGTTTGGACAAAGCCTTGGAAGATGAGGCTTTCGTAGAACCTATTTCCAATGTGGAGAAGGACATCAAGCATACAAGTGTCCACAACATCAAGGAAGGACAAGTAGAAGACTTGAAGGAAATGCTTGAGTTGCATGTGTAGATGAAGATGTTGAATCTGAGCATTTTGAAGATGTGGAAAGATGAGTTCTTGTCACAAGGAGTCTTGCTAAATGAAGAGAAATATCTATTTCAAAGGAAGAGTTTATTTCACACAAAATACAAATGTGAAGGTAAAGTTTTTAATGTTATCATTGATAGTGGTAGCACTAATAATCTTGTTTAAGAAGAGATGGTTAACAAATTTTAATTGGAGAGAAGACATCCACATCTATATCGAATTGCATGGCTACAAAAGGACCATAAAGCTTTGGTCAATGAGAAATGTTTAATGAGGTTCAAGATTGGGAATTACCATAATGAAGTATTGTGTGACATCATGCCCATGGATGTTTGATATATATTATTGGGGAGGCCATAACAATTTGATTGACATGCAGTACATGATGGACATGCCAACACTTATTCCTTGACAAAAAATGGAGTTTGCCACAAGTTGAAGCCCCTAAAGGAAGTGGAAGAAAAGGTATTTAGTAGCGCAAGAATTTATTTAGTTGATGGTAGGATTTTGTTGGATGGCATGAAGTATGAACATATGTGTTATGCATTGATTCCTAGATTAATAAATAAGAAGGTGAAGATATAGTAAGATGAGTATTTGATATGTTAGAGTTTCATGACATTGTGTCAGATAATGTACCTAAGGGTTTGCCACCAATGAAGAAGATTAGTCACTAGATGAATTTGATACCAGGAGCTAGCTTGCCAAATAAGATAACCCATAGAATGACTCTTGTAGAGAATGAGGAGTTGAACAAACAAGTTCAAGAGCTATTGAAGAAAGGATTGATTCGAGAGAGTTTAATACATGTGGTACTTGCAATACTAGCACCAAAGAAATATGGAGAATGGAGAATGTGTACAACTCTCGAGCCATTAACAAGATTACAATCGAATATAGATTTCCATTGCCAAGGATGGATAACCTTATGGATTATTTGAGTGGAGCCAAGTACTTAATGAAGATTGACCTGAAGAATGGGTATCATTAAATCCATATAAGAGAAGGAGATGAGTGCAAGCAAACCTTCAAAACTAAAGAGGGCTTGTCCGAGTGGTAAGTCATCCCATTTGGGCTACTAATGCCCCGGGCACATTTATGCAACTTATGAATGAGATATTGAAAGAATTTTTGGGGAAACTTGTTATTGTTTATTTGGATGACATTGGAGCACTTGATGCATATTCGAAGAGTTTTTGAGAAGCTAAGAGAGGAGACATTGATCAATCTGAAGAAATGCAATTTTGTGAAGAAAGAGATAGTGTATTTGGGATTTTTTATCCCAATGGAGGGTCATAAAATAGACCCAAAAAAAGTGAAGACTATCATCAAATGGCCTACACCGAGGAGTGTTATAGAGGTAAGATCATTTCATAGTCTAGCAAGTTTTTACAAAAAGTTTATTAAGAATTTTACTAGTATTTGTGCACCCCTAACTGAAACAATGAGAGGGGATATAAGAGTTTAAGTGGACTACAAGAGCAGCCAAGAGTTTTGATATGTTGAAGAAATTCATAGAGCAACTTGTTTTAGCACTTTAAAATTTCAATAAGGTATTTCAAGTAGATTGTGATGCTAGTGGTAGTGCCATAAGAGCTTGTTTGAGTCAAGAAGGTAAGCTCGTTGCCTATTTTAGTGATAAGATTAATGATGCCAAAAAAAAATGTCTACGATCAAGAATTTTATGCTACAGTTCAAGGTTTGAAGAAATGGAGACTATTTTTTACCAAAAGATTTTGTCTTGTATATTGTTCGTCAAGGGTTTGCAAAATCTTAATAGTCAAGGAAAGTAAAATCAAAGGCACTTAAAATGGGTTAATTTTTTGCAGAGATACTTTTTTTTGAAGCACAAGAGTGGAAGGTCAAACAAAATTGCAGATGTCTTAAGTAGAAGGCAAAATTTGTTGATAGAGATGAGAATAGAGGTTGTTGGGTTCAATGAACTCAATAGTTTGTATCCTGAAGATCTAGACTTTGTAGAGGCCTGGAAGGCCTATTTGGAACCTATTTCTTTGGATAGGACAAGATGGTTGGATTTCATAATCCAAGATGGTATATTGTTTAGAGGAAGCTAGTTGTGCATTCTAAGGAGTTGTATGAGGGAGACCTTGATTAAGGAGAAGCACAATGGAGGATTGACATGACACTTTGGTCAAGATAAGACCATTGCTCTTGTAAATGAGAATTATTGCTGGCCACAGTTGCACCAAGATGTGAAGAAGTTTGTGCAAAGTTGCAAAGTATTCCAGATGGCTAAAGGGGTTAAGTTAAACTATTGGGCTATATAAGTCATTACTTATACAAGAGAGGCCATGGGAAGATATTAGCATGGACTTTGTTCTTGGTTTACCAAAGACACAAAAAGGGTATGAATCAATATTTGTGGTGGTTGACAAATTTTTTAAGATGGCACATTTCATTTTGTGTCATAAGAATGGTGATCACATCGCAGAGTTATTTTTCAAAGATGTGTTTAGACAACATGGTCTACTAAAGAGTATAGTCTTGGATCAAGATACAAAATTTGTTGGGTATTTTTGGAGAACGTTGTGGAAGAAGTTAAAGATCGATTTGAAGTTTAGTTTTGCACATCATCCACAGATTGATGGGCATACAAAGGTGGTAAATAGGAGTCTAGGAAACCTACTAAGATGCTTAGTAGGAGATAAGCCCAAGGGATGGGATTTGATTTTTCACAGGTAGAATTTTCTTACAACAATTCTATTGAGGTAATTGCAAATCCACATTTCAGATTGTATATGAGAGTAGTCCAAGGAATGCTTCTGAGTTGAGGAAGATGCACAAAGGAGAAAAGAGTAGCGTCAAGGCTAAAGATTTTGTTGGGCACCTGAAGAACTTGCATGAAGAGGTAAGAAACCATATCAGAAAGATGAATTCTCAATATAAGGCTAAGGTAGATCAAAAGCAAAGATCTAAGGAATTCCAGGTTGGAAATGAAGTCATGGTTCACCTAAGGAAAGAAAGGTTCTCAATGGGAACATATAACAAGTTGAAAATGAAGAAATCTGGACCATGCAAGATTTTGAAGAAGCATGATTCAGAAAATGCTTGAGGTAGAGTTGTTGAGTGGGACAAACATCTCTCCTATGTTCAACATTGTTGATTTGACAGAGTATCATGAAGGAGATATGGAAGATGGACCAATAAAAGAACACTGGAATATTATGACACCTACTTCAGAGGAGATAGAAGACATCTTGGATAGCCGTGTGGGTAGAAGTACAAGAAACAAGTAGTCTGAAGAATATCTAGTTAAGTGGAAAGGAAGGCATGTTGAAGATTCATCATGGTTGTCCAAGGCAGAGAGGTTCACTATCTTGGTTTTCTTACAACACTAGAGGTGTGACAAGGTCACTTCTCAAATTATCCTGGGTGTCTAATGCAAGAGCATCCAGTGGTGTAAAGGCAATCTTGCATCACCCAAAAAAAATGTTTTTCCTTGTGTTTGTATATTTCTTTAGTTGTTTTGGATCCCATGATGACACTTAAGGGGTGTAGGATAGTCAAAAGTCTGAAAAGACCAAAAATGGGCACCTACTATTTTTAGTAAGTTTGCCTATACAAGTACATATGGACTTGAAAATTTACCCCAAGGAGTCGAATTGAAAAATGAACTGAATGGTGAAAGAATCATCTGAATATCTTGTGCCATTTGGAAGATATTTAAGTTTTTGTCCCAGGAAATTTCTCCTATAAAGCTTTTCTCTTTGCCACTTATGTTGGATTGTAACTAAAGGCTTTTGAGTAACCAATCAGTTTAGCATAATAACTCCCTAAAATGGTGTTCAATCAAATTAAAATCCATTTCCAATAATAAACTTAGAATATTAAGGACAAAGTCTCCTCTCCAAACTTGATGGATTACATCATTGCAAACTAGTGGCAACTCCCCCATGCCCATCAACATAATTTGTTTGACATCAACCCCAAAGTTCAATGGGAGTTCCCTCCAGAAGGATGGATGAAGTTCAACTTTGACTCAGCTGCAAAGAATAATCTGAGGGATGTTGAAATCAAGCAAGTAATAAGAAGGCACAAAGGTTCATTGTTCTTTGCTTTCTAGAATTAGATATGAGTCCAAATGAATAACATAACAAAACTTCATGCTATGTGGATTGGAATTCGTTTGCAGCTAGAAAGGCATTACTGAACTTCAAATTGAAGGGGACACTAAATTAATAATAAATGGCATGCGAAGCATTTTCAACCTCAAGATTCAAGTCACAAACTAGAAAATTAGTTTGACCATATATCAAATTTGGGAAGAACATAAAAAATTCGTAGTAGTATTGGTCCATCAAAGGGAAAGAAGGGTGAATAGCATAGTCCAAGCCTTTCCTAATGAAGCAATAAAGATAGAAATCAAGGGCATTTGCTTATCTATACACATTTTCAATTAATAGCAGGCAGCATTTAATGGTTAATTGCCAAGGACATCTCCAATAGATAATTAATTTCAAGATAAAGAATAAGTTACCAAAGCCTACCTCAAAGAGTGGCAAGTTTGGAACCAAAATTGATTGGCACACAAAGGGAATGTTTAGTAAGGGACACTTAACACTACCGCTAACTTCATACTTTTCCAACTTCATATACATCACTTCACAGGCATTTCACAAGTGTGCAATTTACTTGTCCCAGTTTTTAACATTTGACCTCCTGCCCCCTTTTGAATGCAAAAAGTTTTTGCATTTTGTATAATTGTCCCTCTGTCCTCTTTTGTTGAATGGCCTGCATTGTCAACTTCCACGTCAACCACAGTCCAATGCTCCTTGTGAAACCCAATCCAATTTGGATGCACATCCTACTAAATGCCAAAATAAAGATTTTGTCAATTCTAAAGGTTATCAATTGTATTGCCATTGTTTTCATGCAAACATCAAGCATTGTTGCATGACACACAAGGAACCCAAATAATTTATATATGTTTCCTATGAATATCATCCAACAATTGTTTTCATTTGCCTTCCACCATCTCCTTGATACATGGTGTCCACCTTGTAGATACCTTTACTAAGTGCTGGCAATAAGGCCATCTATCATAATAAATTCATTATTCTCTACAATGCATATTGCAGGTTTTAGATATGGATTGATTCATTATTCAAATTTCACTAGATCTCAAGAAAATGGTCAATCTCATCAACAGTAAGAAAATTGTGGATAGAAAATTCAATACATAAGTTCGCCTATAAAGAAGTTTGATCATAAGCATTTATGTATGCAACTTTGTTCGTTCTTTGACTCTCTTGCAACCAATAGGCAGCTATGGTGTACTCCATCTCAAAGAACATGAGATACTTTCATTGAGTTGCGTTACATCCCAAATTGTGAGGTTATTATTTACTATTACTATATAGGGTAAATATGAATGTAATGTGAAATCTAGAGATGCTTGTACCTTGTTATCAATATGTATGTTATATCATTTGACGTTTCAATTGATGTTATTCATGGTGAAATACTACATATACAACAGATGGTTATTGAAGTATTGTTATTCTAACTTTAAAGATGTTTATATATATGTTGCTTACTGTTGTGAACAAAGGACTGCTAAGGTATGTGCTAGTGGTTGCATGAAAACGTTAAATCTCCAAGGGGAGGGGAAGTATCACTCGGGAGAGGAGCTTGGTCGGTTAGCCGGTAATATGAACTATCTGAGCATACATACATTTCACCTTAGATTGAGTGAACTGTGTCAGTTTGTGAAAGTTTTAGGTAAGTCATCCATAGCTTGTAAGATTGCATTAGGAGTCTTGTGTCAGTTTGTGATGTTATTCATGGTGAAATACTGCATATATGTGAATAGATGGTTATTGAAGTATTGGTATTCTAACTTTAAAGATGTTTATATATATGTTGCTTATTATTGTGAACAAAGGACTGCTAAGTTATGTGCTAGTTGTTGAAGGAAAACATTCAATCTCCAAGGGGAGGGGAAGTATCACTCGGGAGAGGAACTTGTTCGGTTAACCAATAATATGAACTATCTGAGCATACATACACGTCACCTTAGATTGAGTGAACTGTGTCAGTTTGTGAAAGTTTTAGGTAAGTCATCCATAGCTTGTAAGATTGCATTAGGAGTCTTGTGTCAGTTTGTGATGTTATTCATGGTGAAATACTGCATATATGTGAATAGATGGTTATTGAAGTATTGGTATTCTAACTTTAAAGATGTTTATATATATGTTGCTTATTGTTGTGAACAAAGGACTGCTGAGTTATGTGCTAGTGGTTGAAAGAAAACATTCAATCTCCAAGGGGAGGGGAAGTATCACTCGGGAGAGGAACTTGTTCGGTTAACCAATAATATGAACTATCTGAGCATACATACACGTCACCTTAGATTGAGTGAACTGTGTCAGTTTGTGAAAGTTTTAGGTAAGTCATCCATAGCTTGTAAGATTGCATTAGGAGTCTTGCTTACTTTTGCATGCTTTGTGAGTGATGTTTATCTTTGTATCTATCTTGTGGTATTACAATCTTTATGTTGGTAACGTAAATGGGTGTAAGTAAATAGGAAGTGGACATATATACTTATATATAGTATATGCACGTATCCATATGTATCGATACAGGCATATGATGGCAGATGGATATGCCCATACGAATGCATCGATATGGTATACTTACATATACGTGCACATAGAGAAATATAGACATATACATGTATATATGCACATAACCTATTATATGTGGATATTAATAATATTATATTATTATTGCCTGACAATTTACATACATATATGTGTATATAAACATATCGGGTATGTTGACTGGCTCACGATATATATTTATATTTGTTTAAATATATATATGTAATTATATATTAAAGATTATTATATATATATATATATACTAAGACATAAATATATATATATTTATATTTATACTTGGGTATTTAAATATAAATATATATAAATATTAAATATATATTATAGTAATATTAAGACATATATATATATATATATATATATATATTATTTAGATTATTAAACTTTGAAAATCGAATTGTTTCCCTTAAATGATTTAATATTTAATATTTAATCTCCTTGATGGAAATCAAATATTTCCAGATTCAATTAAATATTTTATTTAATTTCTCAATTTATGAAAAACGAATTATTTTCTAAATTGATCTCACTCAGGAAATCAACTTATTTCCTAGCAATTAATATTTTCCATTTAAATATTGGAATTGAGCTATTCATATTTTATTTTATTTAAAATGGAATCACTTAACATTTGAATCGAACTTTTTTATTCAATGAAATATTTGGGGCTCAACTATTGAAATCGAAATAATTATCTTTCAAACGCTTGAACACTGGAAATGACGGAATGAGTTGCACAGGAAGGATTTCCACACTAAGCAGTGCGTATGAACTAATATTTGATTCATTCAATCACATACAACTACAAATATGTCAATGTGTCTTCAAAACAAGAAAGGTCTTTTTCACTGAGTTATCAAATCCGCCATTACTGGATAAATCAACTGTAGGTGTGGATCACACCATTTTTATCATGTGTTTTTGAAATGGTCTTCACCTGCTATCAATCTTTAGAGGTCGACTCATCTCCTTGAGGCTGAGTATGAGATTGGAAACCCGCCACATTTCATAGTTGAACATTTCAAACACAGTTCTGGCAGTTTACATGCCATGGAAAGAGGATTTCGATGGGCTAGGGGCTCTATAAATAGCCGCCTAGTTCTCATTCCTTACCAATTTACTTATTGATTTACATTTTCCTGGAGAGCTTATTTTCTAAGAAACATATTATTCTGAGAGCTAAGAATTACCAATTCTTCATAATTGATTCATCTGAGTTTTATTCCTCTGTTCAGTTGTGACCATTATCAGCTTGAATACACATTTCTGAGTGAGAAGTTTAGCAATTTGTGAGAGAATTTTGGGAGTGAAAGGCAAAGTCTTGAAAGGGGTTTTGCCAAACTAATTAGAAGTGTTGGAAGTGCTATGCGAATTAACTGAGACATCATCATTTTGGGAAGAGCTTAAAACCAGGCATGGGATATTCTTTTACAATGCAAATTTCATGTTTCGATATGTTAATAGAATAAGGTGTTTATGTTAATGCATTGGTGTCTTTGGGAAAAGAATGGAAGTATCATGGATTGCTTGAATCATAGTTTATATGTTGAAAAAGGGATTTGCATGTTGTCTTTGAAATTAGGAAAAGTAGCATCTTTTATTGCTTGTATCTATCTCCAAAATAGGAGAATGCTAGTTGCTTAGATATTATTCTATTAGGCATGAGTAAATGAAATGAGTCATTAAGATACTCTAGCCAAGTTATTAAGTTAACTAGGGAAACTATGTTTACCCTTTAGAGAAGGCTTAGTACACTTTTGTGAGTAGATTGTTTGAAGGTAGGTTATCTGGGATGACGGACTATCCATTGAAGAGTATACCTAGCTTATATAATTACTTAGTAGATTAGTATGTTGTAGGTTGTCTGGGATCCAGATTATCTAGTGAAGGACAAAACCTACACGTAGTGTAAGATAGCCCTAAGTCAAATCGGCCCTGAGTAGTGTATATAATAGATGACTTCATTCGAAGTACTGCATGGGAACTTTTTGATCAAAGTAGTGAAATGTACGACATCCACTTAGACTATGTGATGCTTGAGACTACACTGTCAGTTCATCGTGATCCTTATACTAGTTTGAGATTGTAAAATAGCAAGGTTCTAGTTGTGTAGGACACAAAACTATGCTCGGTTGGTTTACAATATCGTTTACCCAACCAATCTATTCATTGAAGGGAGGGTCATCTATTGAATAATAGATGTGTAGGGGATCGCATTATAAGCCCATGGTTGGTAGAAAAGTATTTGAGTGATGCTTCTCCTCCTCATCAGGCTACTAGCACACCAAGATTTGAAAGGACGGATTCTTGGACCTTCTTACTACTTTTGTTCTAAAGCCCATTGGAGCTATGTTAGTTAAGGTACGTTTTCTCGTTACTTGTACTTGTGAAGTTATTGTAATGAAATGGAATCTTTATTGTAATTTTAATATGATATCTTGTTCATATATGATCAATAAAGGAAAGAAAAATTATATTGCAATCACTTGTTAGCACATTTATTTACTCTTTTGATGTAAATTTGAAAAAAAAAAAATTACCGAAAGGTCAAGTCGTTACAAGTTGTACATAGGTTGATACAACTGTGCATTCAAACAAGAAACCCCTTTGAAAATATAGTGCAGGTGATGCAAAGCTTTCGGTCAAGACCGATCCTTTCTCCAATAGCACCTTGGGTAAAAAGACGTTGATGCTTGCCGCGTACTTCCTCAAGCTGGGGTGGATGGTCAATCGAAGTCTAGTGTTCCCAGGCAGATCCAAGCCTTGTAGGTGTTTGGAAGTGTATGTTTCCCCTGTCCTTTCTATTGGTTTCCCCTGAGTGATGCTCTATACTAACTTGTCAATGTTTATTTGTCAAGTAGACAGCATAATTGATCATTATATTCTTGAGCTTCTTGCACTAGGGCGGGTGATATTTTCCATAGAGTTCCAAGAGGTCCACTTTTCAGTGTTTGTTCCATTGATAAGATAATTTTGATATTAACAGCTATGAACATCTATCCATGTCATTTAAGTTTCTCCTTAAGGGTTAACATCTATTCCATACCAGGGGTTGAAGTCGGTTCTAGTTGCTTTCAGAAAAAAGGAGCAATCTTCATTCCTTATATGCCAAGTCATTTACTATTGTCAATTTTCTGATCCCTTTTTGATGTGACTGGCTATTGATGAGACTCCTAGTGTCCAAGTTTGCCAATTGGCTAATCAACATGTTGGGAGAAATATTTAAGTTTGAAAAATAGTGTCCATGAAGCTTGTGAGTCTTTATGTAATCTCCAAGCCACTAGCATTGCCATTGCCTCATTGAACTTTTTTGGATCCATGATGTTTAAGGCCTAAATGTATTGTGTATTCTGGCAAGTTTTGAATCCTTTGTGATTTTTTATTCCATTATGGCCATCGCCCCAATCAGTCCTTCATTTGACAAGGCTTTACTCAAGCTTTTATTGTTCGGTTTTGTTTGGTGCAATTTTCCTCAAAATACTCTGCTATTTTGATGAATCGGTACATTGCATGGCTGCAGAGCTTTGGCTAAGCTACTAGTTTAGGTTTGTTCAAGGATTCAGGTATGCAGGTATAGATTTTGGGTATGTCCATATAAAAAGTATATATAAATCATAAATATAAACATATCTTTTACCTAAAAACAGGATAACCACATATCATACATTTGATAAACAATCAATAAAAAATAAAATTATAAGATGATGTCCCTACTATGAAAAGCTTAACCCTCTTTGTGTGGATCCCACCAAGAGTAGAAAAATAAAAAACAAAAAACCATGATAGTAATGTGTTGGACACTTTTAAAAGTGATAAAAAGTAAAGCATGCACTGTTTTTAATCATATGGAGCGAGTAATTATTGCTTTTTGAAAGAAATTTGGCAAGTAATACTCCAAGACTTATTGTGAAAGGAACTCAAAAACAAGAAAGAGTAGAAGACAAATTCTGAAACAATAGTGGCACCAACAATATGTCATGTCCTCCGAAATTGTAGAATTGAGATATAAAGCATCGAAAACAAGATATACAAGATACACATTAACAACATTAACTATTTAATATTATTATGATTTTAATTATCAAGGATAATATTATAATTATAAATATTAAAAATAATATTCTAATTACCAAAATATAAATACTATGATCATTATACATCAATATAAAAGATTGTAATACATTGAAATAAAATAATAATATAGTGGCAGCTTATCGTTATTATACTTTAATGATTAAAATACAATATATTAAAATAAAATAAAATAAACATCAAAAATAAAATAACAGATTATTTTTGTTGACTAAAATAAACAAACATAAAATATAAAATAAAATAAACAAATAACAAATATAAATAATACCAAAACTAAACACAGTGAGCAGATTAGAAGATTGCAGCGATTATAATTATTGAACACACAGCATAGATTTAGTTATAAATCGGGTCCTAAGGGCAGGGGCTGCATAGGGACGTGTCCCTACTCAAAGAACAAATATGACTTTTGGTGATTGGGCTATAAAAGGAGAGTCAATTCAAGACCAAAGGAAGGAGGGGAATAAAGTGAAGAATACGTAAATATATTCTATGCAAAAAAGAAATATCGAAATATGACTTTTGGTGATCGGGCTATAAAAGGAGAGTCAATTCAAACCAAAGGAAGGAGGGGAATAAAGTGAAGAATATGTGAATATATTCTATGCAAAAAAGAAATATCGAACCATTCCAAAAGACTTTCCTAATTTCTGCAGCTTGTTATATCTTGTTATTTATACTCGTAAGATCGTGGCTAGGGAATTAAGAAAGCTTCAGCAGATCGAACCAAAATAAAGATAAGTATTTTTTATATTCAAATAATTAATTTAGTAAGCGTATTAAGGGTGTGGATAGGAACTATAGTAAGTATTCTTAATAACTTTAAATAAGAAGATGATGAATACTTTATGTACTTAGAAAATGAGATTTAAATGCATTATGAATTTAGGTATGAATAATTGCCAGATATATTAGGAATCAAAATAATAACAGTTACTGATTAATAAATATATTTAAATATATTATGGTTGATAGATACATTATTGATGGTTTATAAATACAATTTATACATAGTGATTTGATGTTATTTATTAATGTCATTTTGGAGTAATAAGATTATGCAGGCTACTATTTATTATTATAACATTGCTAATATGTCATTTTGAATTAGATAACCAATAATGTTAATTATGATATTTAATATTAAGTTACTCATGTTTAATCCTGATGTTCAATGAGGAGTACTAATATTCTACTTGTCAGACTATTTTAGTGATGGATCTCTAACTTGTTTGCTGGGACTAAATCAATTCAAGGTATCCTCTAGGGCTCATTGCTTGGAAAATTGATAATTTGGAATAGATTCAGCAAAAACTCCTATTAGGGACATTACACAATAATAATACCACCTCAAAAACAGTCAGTTTTATGCACATACTCATTGGCGATTATTGGAAGAAGAGGTAAGTAGAAGGAGAAGCTTCAAGGAATGATGGCCCTCTTACCAATTATTTTCCAGCTTCTTTACTATAATGGTGAATTTTGTACAAGTCACCTGCCATTAACAAAGAAACTGTTTTTTAAGGGCTTTGTTTTTATTTTTCAAGTATGAAGAAAAAGTGGAAAAGAAAAAAGAAAAAAGAAAACAGCCTCACGATCTGCTGCTGGTGCAGACTGGACATGGAAGCGCCCACCCCAATTCACCAGGTATGCTACAGAGCACACCTGGATGAACCCAGGTGGACTCTGCAGAGCCCTGTCCCCGTCTACAGTGGATTGGACCATGTACCCAGACCAGGTAAGAACCCTACCCGTATCCAGGGGCAAATCTGAGAGAACCAGTAACTTAGATCTTGGGAGATTATTCTCACCATTCATGTACCTTCTTCTCAAAGGCAGAATCAATAATCAATTTACTTTCAAATCTGAAAGGGATGTGTGCTTTTCTGGTTGTTTTGATGATTAGCATGATGAGCCAATGATTTGAAAAAGTCAATTCATGGACTTGAGCCTGAACTTTTGAGTTAGATGAAATCCACTGATGTGATAAGAGGATTCTGTCCAATTTTCCTGCTATGTATTTTCTTCCTTTTATTTTATGTGATCAAGTATGGAGATCTTCATAGTAATCTAGTTAGATTAATCCTCCTTCGATGAGCATCAACAATTCTTATGTTGAAGTTGGTTCTTCCTTTTTTCTGCTCACAAGACTTGATGGTATTATGGCCTCCCATTAGTATCAAGGAAAGCTAAAAGTATTTTTCATAAACCATTCTTTCAACTCTTACAGATATATGATTCTTAAGTTTGCTGGGGGAACGGGGTATATAGATGTTTCCAATCCAAAATAGATCTACTTCTCATGAAAATAGAAGAGAACACTCCACATATGTAGATTATGTGAAATGGATATATGCCTTTGTGGACTCTAATGAATTGTTAGAATTGAGGTTGACTAGAAAAGCATTTGCTTCCTTCCCAATATTCATATGTTATTCAATTCTGCTAATGCTGTTAGATACAGTTGTTGTTACACCCCGGAATTTGTATAGTTACTATTCTAGTAATGCTTAGAGCATTCTGATTGTAAGGAAGGTTTTGAATGAATAAATGTGATTGAATTTTGTTGACAATATGAAATCCTGTTTACATGTTATGTTTAACTCATTCTGTACTCTTGATTGATGTTATTCTTGAAACAATGAATAGAGGAAAATAATTAGTCTTGTTTTATATATTTGAATTATATATACTGCAAATATTGTGAGCATTTGACTGCCGTGGTTTTGTGCCATGGATGCAGGAACAGGAGCTATTCCTCCAGGTGGAGGGGAAATATCACTCAGGAAGAGGAACTTGGTCGACTAACCGGTAAAGTTGATCGTATGAGCATACACACACTTCACTGAGGATTTTAGGAACTGAGTCAGATTAAGTTGTCATGATAAGTCATCCTTAGGCTTAGGAGTTATGATTACTTCTTCATGCTTTATGAGTGATGTTCCTTGATTGACTGACTTACTGTTCTGTGAGCCTTGAATGTGAAATGTGAACTGATAAGTTACTGATGCCTGGAATTTACAGTTAAATGTATAAATACGTGTTTATGCAATTACGTCTATTAGAGGTGCTCTGACTGGCCTATAATACACGTAATTGGAGATTTGAAAATAAACATGTATAGATATATTTAAGTGTAAACTGGGTAAGTTAATTAATATATTTAATAATATATTTAATATCGATGTTATTATAGTTTTATCGGTAATATAATATATTAATATATCTAATATAATATTTTGAATATTATATAGATATATTTATATATTAAAAGAAAGGTAAGTTAAAAACTATAATAATATTGTATTGAATATAATATAAAATATATTAATACATTTTAATGAGAATATTAAAATACCTAAAACTTTGGAAAGATTTTATATAAACTATAATCTTTGACATTTAAATTTACATTTATCTTATAAAGGAATTTGAGTTTATTTACCTTTGGAAATAAAGGTAATAAGACTTTCATAGTCTTGGTAAATACTTTGCAAACCATACAAAGGAAATTCGAAATTTATTTACCATTGGAAATTCATGAAAAATATTAAAGGAAATATGAATGCTTGAACTATAGACTTTTTAAAGATTTAAAGTTAATGTTTGAATAAACTGAAAAATCGCGGATTTCTTCATGGGAAGAAATCGCGCGACTGTTTGAACCAGAAAAACAGTGGAAAACAATGGAGATTAATCCGCGCCCAGCTCGCGTAGCTTAGACCTGGTCGCGGATGCTTGAACGCCACCGGTCTGGGACGCGTGGGTGGAAGGAGGCATGAACTGTCTGTGCGTAACCCTTGACGTTTTCAGCAGCAAAATCCAAACGCCATTTGTTCTTTCAGTTCGCCATTTTTAAGGGCTTTTCCTAGTGACTAAACTTGTACGTGGTTGATCCACGAAATTGGCATGTGATATGTTGAAACATTCTTGAGAAGTTATGTTGAATCATCAACTCTTTTGCTGTGTGACTGCCACTGCGAATTTTGACATTTTCAAAATGAGAGGTGTCGAATTCTCATGCCTACAAGGTAGGAAACATGAGAATTCGAAACCTATAAATAGGTTCTCACTCATTGTTGAAAGCCACTCAATCTTTTCATTTTCACTCTCCTTGCCTTGGAAAATTCGAAATACAGTGCTGTGGTATTTCTGTGTTTTAAATTCCATTTTAATGAAAGCCATTGTCATTCTATGAGAGCCATTGCCATTTTTATGAAAGCCATTGCCATTTTTGTGAAAGCCATTGCCATTTTGTGAAAATCATTTGCAATTGAGACAGTATTGCTGAGAGACAGTATTGCTGAGAACACTTTTTGCATTTACCTGAAAGTAGTTTTTGCTTAAGCTGAGAGAAGGCTGCGAAGGACGGTGGAGCAAGGATTGAAGTTACCGATCAAGCTCATACGCAAAAGGAAATCAGGCATGAGATATATGTTGATAGATTTTCTGTTATTTATTTTAAAATGTATGATTAGATTGCTTGATTATGTCTTGCTTTATGAAAGGAAAAATAATAAGAAACCTCTATGTTCTATGAAATTGCTGAATTGGGAATAGTTTAATTCCTTAGAAAAGGCTTATTGAATTTAAGAGATAGCTTAAAGAGCTGGTCAAATTGGGGAATAGTTTAATTTCCTTAGAAAAGCTTTTGAAATAGCTTAGAGAACTTGATGAATTGGAATAACTTAAAAGCATGTTGAAACGAATCATTTGAAATCATAGATGAATTTGAAAGGGAAATATTTGTTTACTTTTAGTAAAGTACCTTATAATTTGTATTGCTTGAATACTGCTTGAATTCCTTAAGTAAAGGAAAGGGATTAGTTATTAAATACTAGGACGAGGGTGGATTCAGAACCAAGGTAGTCTAAAGCTTTAGAGTTAAATAGGTTAACTAGAGAAAGCTACGTACTCCATGGATAAAGATTTCCATGTTGGGAAGTACCAGAGGGACCCCTTGTTGACTGTACTCCATTTCCTGTTTAAGTAGTTGAAGTAGGAAGTCTAGGGTGATTGACTACCCACTGAAGGACTCAACCTACGCGTAGGATAAGGCAGCCTTAAGTCAAACCAAACCTGACTTAGTGCAAGTGATAGATGACCGTCAGTATAAGTACTGCCGAAATGCTTTGGCCAAAGTAGTGTAGTATACCTAACGTCCACTTAGACTGTGAGACGAATTACACTGTCAGTTCACAGTAATCCAGGTTACATGCTAGATTGAGATTGTGAGGACACAAGGATTTAGTTATGTAGGATTACACACTATGCTCAGTTGGTCATACAGAACCGGTTACCCAACCAATCTCCTCGAAGAAGGGAGGGCCGTCTACTTAACAGTAAACGTGCGGGGGACCGCAATATAAGTCCGTGGTTGGTGGAAAAGCACCTGAGTGATGTTTCCCCTCCACCTTAAGACTTCTGATGAACCAAGGTTTGAAAGGGAAGATCCTGGACAGTCTTATTCCTATTTGCTCAAAAGCTTCCGAGCTATGTTTGAAACTTGTAAGATTCTTACCTTGCTTTTTATTTTGAAGAAAAGTAATCATGAAAGCGTACTCTGTTATTTACTTGGAAAATAGAACAATGATGTATCGTGTCTTTTATTTCTTTATGATGAAATGTTCAATTAGAATGAAAAGAAAAGTTATTTACTTTGTCATTTAATTGTATTTCCTTGTATCTTATTAGTGAAATTAGAAAATTTTTTGTTTACCCGGTTTTGGGGTTGTTACAGTTGTTTCTTGCAGTATGACAAGGTAGTGTTACAAAACTTGCCAAGTACTCAATAAACCTTCCACTTCTGAGTCCAAGCAAGCCAAAACAAGGCCTTCTTGTTCATTTCCCCATAATCTGCAAGTATGGCCAACTCCAGCCAACTCAGATTAACTTTTCAAAAAACTTAAGTTTTTTCATTTTTGTAAAATATTGAGCATCATACTTATATAAATTTTCCTAGTACAGAATATCCCCCCTCCAAATGGATATTTGCTAACTGAAAACTGCCTGTGTGTTTGCCTGTGATTTTATAGTTTTTTTTTTGTTTTGAGTTTTTTGATGAAGAGTTTGCCAGGAATACAATGAAAATGCAAAGTAATTGTCAAATAAAGAAATACTGAAGCACGAAATATTATTATATCTTTTCAGATTCATAAATGCTTAGAAATTACATTTAAAACATACCCGAAGATCAATTATGAACTTATTGCAAATCTGAAATATACTAATCAACAATCTGAATGCTAGCAAATCTGGACGCCTCTCTTCAAACCCTCTGAATATCGCCTTCGAAATGATATGCAATCATTCTTATACCCTAGACGCCAAAAATGGAGAAGTCTGATTGTCCAAATCCTAGGTGTTTCTCCCTAGAAAATCACACGTGCCAGATATAAAAGAGTACAGCCTGCAATGAATGTTTGATTTCTCACCTTGAAATCACTGTTGACTGCCCTGAATGCCTTGGACGCCAAGTTTGGTGTGGGCTTGAGCTCATAACCCTTGGCAATTTACTCTTATCTTCTACATGTCTCATTACCAGCACTGTACAGCCTATCTTAGAGACCCATGTGCTAGCACAAAATGATCATCAAATTGATAATCTGCAAAGTATCCTCTGATTTGCTCACAATAACTTCTGAAAATCATTAAATAGTGTTCTCAATTTGCAGAAATGTGACCTCTGGTTGAAGCCACTTGATAAACAAACCTTGGGTGGTATTTCACACATATAGAATGCAAAATCTGAGAGAGTTTTTGTTCTCAAAGATTGATTTTTCTTCCAGAAACCCTAGTTCTTCCTCACAGCAAAAATGCTCACAAAATTGATAAGTGTATGAATGCTTGAATGTGCTTTTAACAAAGCTTTTATATCTCCTCTTGAAAAGCACAACTCCCAAGGCATAATTAATACATTAAGATATATTTGTTTTGGTTGCCATATGTTATATCTTCATGTGGGCACCCTTTCCAATGATTTAAAACATTGACCTTATGTTATTAAAATGAACCATATATTATAAGGTCAATAAACTCATTAATGATATTCACTTTTATAATTTAACTATTATTAAAGTAATCACTTTCATAATAATTAAAATATCATAACTCCATAAATAATCAACATCAATTAATTTTGTTAATGCCACGAGGAAACCCGCTGTTCAACCTACTCATTTGGATGCCTTACTATAAATAGTAAGGTTGGACACCAACATCCAAGAGACTTACTAAAAATAGTAAGTGTGCATAAATGGAGCCTGTAACACCTCAAGAAGGTCATCTCTGAATATCGCTAAGCACTAGAGAAGAGAACATTGAAAACTAGCACCTAAAGAACCAGATAACTCCCACATAAGGCCCTCAAAACATCAACATCAGCCTATGAGGCCCCGCTGATAGGCTAATCCACCAAAACTCCGATACAGGCTAGAAAGAGGACATTACAATCCGCCCTCCCCAAAATTGCTTGCCCACAAGCAATCTCAACTCGGGATCCCCAACAAGCTCTAATTGAAGAAACAACATAACACCACCGGGATCCCAAGGGAAGAACTATGTTTTGTCCTTTTTGTTCCCAGATAACCCCTGCTGCACCAATGTAAACAGAACAAATATATCATGTTGGCCAAGATCAACCTCTGTATAGTGTGTCCCAAAAATATGATCATCCTGTAGAGACAACCCTGGATATCCGCAAGGTTTTCCTCCCTCATCTGGGCAAGGAGATACCTCATATCAACTATCCAATACATGCGTGTGGCCTTTGTGCATCAAAATCAAATCATGTACAAGTGGGTCGAAAGTAAAACTGTATGCACTCCGCACAATATACACACTGTGGAAAACATCTGTAAGCCCTGTCTATAGTACTAATGCACCACTAGGATCCCATACCCTATGATCATTTCCCAACTCCACAGAAGGGTTTAAAGGGGGGCCATCATCTAGCTCAAAGAGTGGATTGTCATAAATCAAACCAGCATCATCCTCAAATAATGGATTAATAACAAACTTTACATTACCCAATTGCTGGTCTGAATTACGTATTTTTGAACTTTCGGAGCAATGAATGGAAACATACTCCTCTTGGGTTTGATCACGTTCCTCCACCACCTATTTAACCTCTTTCCCTTTTCTTCTATTCTTCTCCCCACTGATGGAGATGGCAAGTAGTCTCCCCTCAGCCATTCCCCTCAACACATATTCTTTGTCGTTTACCTCAAATCTCATCTCCATCTTGGGTAAGTTGAGAGCAAACTCGCCAACGGCATTAAGCCACTTCATGCCCAACACAACATCCATCTCACCCATCCCAACCACATAGAAGTAAGCCTGAAAATCATAGTCATTCAGCCGCAAAGTAATATTAGATATCCTCTTGTTGCATGTGAGAGTAAAACCATCAGCTACTCTCACCTGAAACCCTTCAAATTCTTCCGTTTGAAGTCCACGTCTGGCAACTAATCCCTCATCAATAAAATTGTGAGTGGCACCTATGTCAAGTAGAGTGACCACACGTTGATCTGTCGAGACTCCTCTGATCATAAAACATCCCTCACGCTGGATGTCAGAGAATAATGTTATAGGTGATAGCATTGCGTCTTTTCCTGACCCTGCGGATGCTCTTCCTACCTCATTACCTTCTAGATCAGCTCATTGTTCTGAATTTTCAGAATTAGATTCATCCGCATAAAACAGTTCCATTTGATTTGTTGAGCCCATCAAGGGACACTTATGATCCTTACTATATGGCCCATTACATTTGTAACATAATTTCTTTCTTTTTAAATCATTAATGGTTTCTTCATCAAGTATAACTGCTGATTTCTTTTGCTGATCAGCAACTTGATGTTGACTCTCATCCTTTGGAGGAGTCATGGTTTTAGGCGAATTCTGCCTCTTTGCGGTAGCCAACTCCATATCTCTCGCCTTCTTCATAGCATCATGTAAAGAAGGTGGATCAAAAGCTTTGACCCATCCACGCAAAGGCTCTAATAATCCCTCACTGAATAACACCACTAACCTTCCTTCTGTGATACTGGGCACCATCACAGACAATCTCTAGAACTCCGCTATGTAAGACTCCAAAGTACCAACTTGATTGAGCAAAGCTAGCTCTCAGAAGTACAACTTTGGATCCTTACAGTCGAAGTGCTCGATGAGTTTGTTAGTAAACTCATCGTAGGTGGTAATAAGATGATGTTGGAGTATCACCAACCTGTGGTACCACCACTCGTGTGCTAGACCATCCAGGTGTAATGTAGCAAATTTAATCGTGTCCTCCTTTGGCATTGGTCTCAAAGACAAATAGTTGTCCAATTTTTCAACCCAAGACCTTGCAGTGCATCTATCACTATCGTCAAAATGTGGCAATGTAACCTTGCTCACAGCCTACTGCAAATCTCTAGGAGCTTGTGGTGCCCTATGTTTTGTCCTAGTTGCACCTCCCCCTCTAGGCCTCTTCAGGTTTAGGAATTGATCTAGAGTCAACAACTCCCTGATCTCAGCTAGTAGTGTCATATACTCAGCATAGTGGCATGTAATATCACCAGTCATGATAACATGTGGCTCCTGCACTGGAACCTCTAGGGCCTGTAGCGCCTCCCTAGGAGCAAAGGTCGACTGCATAGGTCTAAGGACCGATCCTGCTGAAATAGTAGACCTAGTAACTGCCACATTAGGCTGACCAATTCCCTAAACACCACTAGTCTCGCCAAGATGACTGGGTTGTTGGGGTGGGCTAAACTGTCTCATAGTCCCCAATAGCTATGACATCATATCAATCATATTACCATCTGCCTCTTAGCTATGGATTCAAGACTAAGTGAACCTGCACGTCCCTTATCCCTCTCTGCCATGGCACCTGTCACACTCTCACTGTCACTAGAACTGTTCTTGTGAATACCTAAATATTCTGACAATGTTTCACCCTTTGGTATCTGAGGTGGTTCCCACTAAGCTGCACCCCTGGTATACTATATATTATTTTTACTCATGAAATATTTTCAACATGGGATGGTAGGAAAACTGCTCTTATACCACTAGAATATCCCCCCTCCAAATGGATATTTGCTAACTGAGAACTGCCTGTGTGTTTGCTTGTAATTTTATAGTTTTTTGTTTTGTTTTGAGTTTTTTGATGAAGAGTTTGTCAGGAATACAATGAAAATGCAAACTAATTGTAGAACAAAGAAATATTGAAGCACAAAATATTATTATATCTTTTCAGATTCATGAATGCTTAGAAATTACATTTAAAACATACCCAAAGGTCAATTATGAACTTATTGCAAATCTAAAATATAATGATCAACAATCTCAATGCTAGCAAATTTGGATGCCTCTCTTCAAACCCTTTGAATCTCGCCTTCGAAATGATATGCAAACATTCTTATACCCTAGACGCCGAGAATGGAGAAGTTTGATTGCCCAAATCCTAGGTGTTTCTCCCTAGAAGCTCACACGTGCAAGATATAAAGGAGTACAACTTGCAATGAATGTTTGATTTCTCACCTTGAAATCGCTACTCACTCCCCCAAATGCCTTGGACGCCAAGTTTGGTGTGGGCTTGAGGTCATAAGCCTTGGCGATTTGCTCTTATCTTCCACACGTCTCAATACCAACACTATGCGGCCCTATATCTTGTACGACATGTCTTAGATACTCAAGTGCTAGCACGAAATGATCAACAAATTAATAATTTGCAAAGTATCCTCTTATCTACTCACAACAACTTCTAAAAATCACTGAATAGTGTTCTCAATTTGCACAAATGACCTTTGGTTGAAGCCACCTGATAAGCAAACCTTGGGTGGTATTTCACACCTGTAGAATGCAAAATCTGAGAGAGTTTTCATTCTCAAAGATTGATTTTTCTTCTAGAAACCCTAGTTCTTCCTCACAACAAAAATGCTCAAAAAATTGATAAGTGTATGAATGCTTGAATGTGCTTTTAACAAAGCTTTTATATCTCCTCTTGAAAAGCACAACTCCCAAGGCATAATTAATACATTAAAATATATTTGCTTTTGTTGCCATATGTTATATCTTCATGTGGGCACCCTTTCCAATGATTTAAAACATTGACCTTATGTTATTAAAATGAACCATATATTATAAGCTCAATAAACTCATTAATGATATTCATTTTTATAATTTAACTATTATTAAAGTAATCACTTTAATAATAATTAAAATATCAAAACTCCATAAATAATCAAAACATCAATTAATTTTGCCAATGGCACGAGGAAACCCACTGCTCAATCTGCTCATTCGGATGCCTTACTATAAATAGTAAGGTTGGACACCAACATCCAAGAGACTTACTAAATATAGTAAGTGTGCATAAATGGAGCCTGTAACACCTCAAGAAGGTCGTCTTTGAATATCACTAAGTACTGGAGAGGAGAACACTGAAAACTGGCACCTGAAGAACCAAATAATTCCCACATAAGGCCCTCAAAACATCAACATTAGCCTATGAGGACCCGCTAATAGGCTAATCCACCAAAACTCCAAGACAGGTTAGAAAGGGGACATTACATAGTATGTGCCAAGTCTGAGTTTCCTAACTATGTGATGAGATCTACTTGATGCTCTCTGATTTTGTTAAACAGTAGGTGTCTTTTGTTGGAGACACCTATTTCCCTTGCATTCCAGGATAACATACACATTATGCAATGAATTTGGATTTGAATTTTTCCGTTCTCCTACAACTTCTAGATTCTTAATCCTGGGAGTCCAGATCTATATTGCCCATGCAAGAAAGCATTCTTCTTGTTAGCTCTCTTGAACAAGCCATGTAGTTGAAGGCCTTCCCTTTTTTCTTTGTGGTTTGCTTTGTTTCCCAAATCTACAGATTTCTTGATATCAGATCTTGTTGAGATATTGTTTCTCATGATCTCCTTTTGTTGTTGAGTCTATGTTTGTTAATGTGTCTCATGAGTTCAGTAGTAGCTTTTTCTTTCCTTCTAATCCTTCCATGGCTTCCAATACAGCAGACAGGCTAGATAGAGTGAGATGGTTTGAATATCTAGGAGCTTCTTTCTCCTTTCTGATACAATGTTTGTTGAACTTATGTTCTCATGATTGTAGCTATTCTGGAAGTTGATTTTAAGATTTTTGTTCAGCCAAGATGAATGTATATACACTATGACATGTCCTCCCCTTGTCCTTGATTTGCTTTTGTTGTCTTTCTAACAGAGAATTATGAATTTTCTTGATGTCAACACACTCTTGCTATATGTCCATGTTCATGACAGATTCTGCATCTAAATGGGATGTATTCATAATCTAGCATTTGTTCCCATTTGATCCTCCCAACCTCTAGTAATAGTCTATTGGGAATATGTTTGTCTAGATCTATGTTGATGCAGATTCCAGCAAAGTTGAGCACTCCAAGATGCAGGGTATTCTTTGAAGCTGTTATTTATTTATTTTCTTCGATGAAATTTCTTGCCAATATTTGCTTGGGAGAAGTGGCAACCACACCCATACTGGCTCAGTGCTTCAGTAAAAATCCTGATCTTTTAAAGTGCCAGGGTCTACTTGGAATACTGTCTTTTTCTTATTTAGCAGAGATAACTGCCATAATATAACCTTTTGGTGTCATTAAAATCTATACTGTGGTGCAATTTTCAGCTTTCTTGCACCCATGCTCTTAGAGTTTAAGGTCTTGAAAAGGATCGTATGGAGCTGCAGATCAAAAAAAATTCCTTCAATGTCCCGAGCATTTGTTCCATCTCTTCCATACTAAAGGAGACTTTGGGAGGTGAGACTATCTTTGGGTAGCATCCATTTCCCCTTTTGTCAGAAAATTGGTCATGGTGACTGCTCTTTTTCGCACAATGTTAGATGATTGCATGGAGTTCATCCTCACTGATTTGTGGGCCTTCTGGGGCAATTGCTTTTTTGAAAGAATGATAGCTTTGAGAAGGCTGGTTCAGAGAGGAAACAATGGCCCCCTCCAGAGGCAAGGCCAATAGCCCTTTCAGCAGAAGGATGTTGGAAGAAACAGAAATGGTGGTTGGATAAATGGATAGAGGGAGGGCATGTGAATGAAAGGCCAATGTCCCTCTTAGCTTGAACTTAATTTGAAGCATAGGCCAGGATATTCTCCATTTTCCATATCAGATACAGTGTTGAAATTAATTAATAGGCCATCTATTAAGACAAGTAGCATGAAATAGCTTAGTGTTTGAGTATCCATGCTTTATCCATTGATCTTGTGATCTCTAACACCAGTAACATTCTTCTTCCTTTAAAGAACAGCAAGATCACGAATGACTTTGTTCTCACCTTCCTAGTGATTGGTCTTGAACCTGTTCCCTTATGTGTCTCTAGATTCCTACTACCTGAGTCTGGACAACCTTTTTTTGAGAAAATATGTTGCTAAAATTTGTTTTGTGACTGTGTTTATTTGATCATTGAGGTAGTTTACTTTTTCAACAAATTTACACATGTTAGAACCTTTGACAAAAGCCACTTCAAACATGAGAGAGATGTTTTTATTCAGCATGAGAGGGCCATGTTTCCAAAGACTGCATGAGAGAGCCACATCTTCTCCAATTGGAATTGAGTGCTTCTTTACCTAAAGGACTTGCTAGCGATGCTAAGGAAAATAGACCAACAGTGTGATAGGGTCATATTTCACTCTAGCTTCCACATCTTGGTGATAGTGATCCATTTCTCAAAGATGAAAAGCCTCCAACTTTCCACTTTCCAGTA
Organism: Sequoiadendron giganteum; assembly: GCA_007115665.2. NCBI lineage: Eukaryota > Viridiplantae > Streptophyta > Pinopsida > Cupressales > Cupressaceae > Sequoiadendron > Sequoiadendron giganteum. Next base: position 391,144,849 of record CM021108.1, on the reverse strand, counting down.
ATATAGTTTCAGCCCATTTTGATATTGGTTCACATGTAGAGGCCTTTGGTGAAATCAAGCTCTACCATGTTTATGAAGAGTTCCATCTGATTAAGAACTTCAAGTGTTCTTTGATTTAATCTTACCCTTATTTTTTCCCCTTCCATGTACACTCTCAATTGGCATGATAGTGAGGGTGTTTGTACTCCACAATGGAAGTTGTTAAAATTCAGACCATGGCATGTAGATTCTGCACTCTGGGAGTTGACCTAAACTATCTAAGTGAAACTTCAACTAAAACTGCAAACCTAAGTGCATCAGCCTGCAAACACAAATTTGCTGAAAGTAACCCAAAAAAAATACTGAAATCGGAAAATAGATAACTTGTCTGAAAAAATTTACTATTCTAAGTTTTCTGTCTTACAAAAATGGGTGTAAAGTCAAAAGGCCCTCAAACTTGGGCTCATCAAAGAAGGAAAAAAGCACTTTAAATCAGGACACAAATCATGTTTTTTTATCATATGGAATCTCTCTAAACATATGAAAAACACAACTCCGATGCTGCCTAGAATAACACAAAAAAGCCAGAAATAAACCACTAAAAGACAGCACTAACTATCCCTAAATGGCTAAATATATGCACCTAGTTTTAGGAATCTACACACTAAATATATATGCCTATTCTAGCAGCTTTAATCACTAAATAAAGGATTGAAAAGAACACCAAGCTAAAGGAGAATCAATCAAAAAAGAATTCTGATTTTTTTCTAATTTATGCTCTCAATTGCAGGAGAACAGCTGCACAACCAACAAAAAGCTAACACTTTTTCTTTGTGAGGAAGGTGTTCTCCATCAAATCCAACTTTCCCTTAGTATTTTAAACTTCCCTTTTGAAAAGGGCTTTGTCAAAATGTGTACAACCTGCTCATCTACAGGAACATGCTGAAGAATTACCACTCATTACACTACCATCACAGTAAAATATTGTTGGCTCCAACATCTGACCAGTAAGTTCTGCTATCAACTTGCAAAATCAAATAGCCTCACAACTAGCAAAAAAATATTCTATGTAATCTACCTCAACTAAACTTCATGTTACTACTGCCTATTTCCTGTTGAACCAAGATATCATACCTAACACCAAGCTGAAACAAAACCCCAAAGTGCTCTTCCTAATACTAGCACCATCTGGCTAATCTAAATCCACAAAGCCATGCAACACTACCTCTTCGTCTCCAACATACTTCAACCCATAATGAAATGTGCCTTTCAAATATCAAAGCACATGTTTTGCAACAATCCAATGAACTTGACTTGGCTCAGCCATAAACTGACTCAACTGTTAACTGCAAAACAAATATCAAGTCTAACATCTACCAAGTACATGAGAGAATTTAACAGAGGCTTGTATACAAAATAATCCACCAAATCTTATTCTAAACCTGTAGTCAACTTCAAATTTGGAACCATTAGAGTAGTAAGAGGCCTACAGTCCATCATCTAAAATTTCTTTGGAATCCATGTTGTGCACTTCCCTTGACTTAGGAAGACTTCTCTTGTACCTCGCCACACTTCAAGACCCAAGAAATAGCGCAAAATGTTGGTATCCTTCATATCAAATTTGGATGCCAACTCTATTTTGCACCATCCCATGAGCTTCTCACTGATCTGCAGTAGTTTTAGTGATGCCCAAATTTAATAAATAATCATCAATTTGTGAGTACCAAGCTTGAGGCACTTACTTCAACCCATATAGAACTTATTAGACTTACAATCCATCATTTAAAATTTCCTTAGAATCTATGTTGTGTACTTAAAGACTTCTCTTGTACCTTGCCACACTTCGATACCTAAGAAATACTGCAAAAGGCTGATATTCATCATATCAAATTTGGATGCCAACTCTCTTTTGCACCATCCTATGAGCTTCTCACTACTTCATGTAAGAAAAAAATCATCCATATACAAGACTAAAACTAACAGATGAAATTTAATATCTAAACAATAATGATTAGGATCTACAGTAGTTTTAGTGAAGCCCAAATTAACAAATACACATCAATTTGTGAGTATCAAACACGAGGTGCTTGCTTCAACCCATATGGGAATTTTTCAACCTGCATACATGGGTTTCTTTCCAATTGGTCAAGGTACAACCTCCCAAACATCATTCTAAATAACTGAGTTATACTCATTTGTCAAGGCATCTCACCATACCTACTCTAAATTTGCCTTTTCAAAACTAGAAGGCTCAGTATCAATGATGGAAGAGATTAATGCAACATGATTTGGAAACTTCTTACATGGATGACTTACTCTACAAGAAGTTTTGTGTGCTCCTACTTGTTCTTTTGCCTCTTGAAAAGTTTGAGTAAGACATTTAGGATTCCTTGCTATTTTAAAAAATGCTGAGGTATCTTCAAACTTACTAGAACTTTGCTTGATTTGCTGTAAGGACTGTTGTAATATGCTTATCAAAACTTGGACCATCGAGTTGTTCACTTTCTTCAATCTCCAAGGGATGCTTTGAGGCTTTGGAGGACCAAGCATCATTTTCTCTTCTCGCACATGAATGTAAACAGGACTTCCAAACACGAAAAATAAGAAACATAAGGATTTTCACTTGTGAAATCTTCCTTTGAAGTCTTTTCATTTAACACTCTATTAGCATGTCCATTTAATATGTACACAACACAGCAACATGCCTTTTCCCAAAGAAGCATGGGTAAATTAGGTCATGGATCATAGTCTTTGATGTCTGTATAACAAACCTATTCTTCATCTCTGCAATCCCATTCTATTGAGGATTCTAACACATAGTCAACTCCCTCTTGATATGTGTCTTACAAAAGGCATCAAAGTCCTTGAAGATATTCTCACCTTGATTGTCAAACCTCAGAACCTTAATCCTCCTACTTGTTTGATTTTCCACAAGAAATTTGAACTCTTAAAATTACAAAGACCTCATCTTTGGTCTTCAAGAAATCAATCCAAGTTTCCCTTGAAGAATCATCTATAAATGAAACATAGTAAATGTTTCTTGCCAATGAAGCTACTAACATAGATCCAAGAACACCTGAATAAATCAAATTTAGAATCCTTTTAGTTTGTGCTCACTACAAGGAAAAACAATCTTGATATGCTTGCCACATGCACGTCCCTTGCATATTCCAATCTTATCTACCTTGAAATTCAATAATCCATGTGGCATATCCTTCAAGAGAGGTAGAGATCCATAGTCTCAGAGGCCAAATCTCGTGCCAAATCTCACACAGTTTGTCGCTATCATGTATCAAGGCTTTTTGTTTGATTGAATTGGCAATCAACCTATAAAGACCTCCCTCACAAATAATTCTGGCCAATGCTTGACTAGGACCATGGTTGTGATTTCTAATGATAATTTGATCATGAAACTCAACCACACACTTCAAATTTGTCATGGTTGAAACTTAAGGTAAATTCCTTGTTGATCCAAAAACATATAGGACACCATAAAGGTCAAGAATATCATTAGAAAGCATGCAGAAAAAAATAGTTCCAATCCCAATAACATGCTATGGGGTATCATCACAAAGCTCTACCTATATACCAGTCTTCTATAACTAATGTCTATTGAAAGCCTTCTTATTGAAGGTCATGTGTCTTGATGTTCCATTGTTCCCATACCACCCTACACCACGAACGGTGTTAGTGGATAGGCATAAAACCATGGAGAAGGTTGTCTTGGATGAAATCCTATCCAATGTTGAAGCTTTTGCAATACTTGCATACTGCTTCTACTACTACTGCTTGTTTTTTCCCTTTTTTCTTCTTAGGACACTAAAAAGCCTAGTAGCCATATTTTTGGCATTTAAAACACTTGATATGGCTCATATCTTTCTTCCTCTATTGAGAAGAATTTGATTCCTCCTCCTTTCCTTTCTAATCCTTCTCAAATCCTTTCTTGCAACCTTTCCTCATCTTCCCAGTGGGGAGTTTGGTTCTATCTTGTATTGTAACTCAAATAGATTCAAATCTAGTTTCTTCTTGGATGAAATTATCCAAAGGCCCTAAAAAATTGGAAGCTTTTCGTGTTAACAAACACCCTATACAAATTGATCCCAAGATGGAGAGAAGCCATTTAAGGCTATGGGCATCAACTCCTCATCCTCCACCTTTGCCCCAACCATAGCAAGCTGATCACAAAGTTTTGTTTTGGGTAGTTAGCTAGAGTGTCTATGTCACTCATATGTGTGACACTTCACTTGTTCTTCAACAACATCTTATGGGAAATGTTCACACTTTGATAAAGAGTTGCCAAGGCATCATACACCCCCCTTTGTAGTCTTCTCTACTATGTGAGGAATCGAATGATCCTTCACTAAGTCAAAGATGATACACTTTGCTTTGGCCATCTTCTTGTGACGTTCAGCCAACCGGACAAAATTAATAGTAGGTGCAATCATGGTGTCGACATAGACACAAAGATTAACTTCTTCCAATAGCATCTGTAATCTGTAATTTCAAGGTGTAAAGTTGGGAGTGCCCTCTAGGCAGTCACTCTCTAAGACTAATATTAGTCATGTTTGTAGTTGCTAGAACACACTGAAACTAAACAAATCAACTGAATATAGATCAAATCAGCAGCCAATATACAAGTGCAGATCAACACTTCAATCACAAGAGCAATTAGGGCATCAAACCCTTCAAACTTTCATTGGTTCAGGTTATTTCAATCACTGAAGGGTACTGATATCTTCTGGCAACTCCCTCTCACAAGTAGCTTCAAATTCCGATCATGGACCTGGAAGATCTCAATGACTGTGCTCTCATACCATGTTAAAATTCAAACCAGCGTATGCAGATTCTGTACTCAAGGAATGGACCTAAACTATCCAAGTGAAACTTCAATCAATCTACAAACCAATGTTCCACGGGGACGGGGGGACGACAAGGGACGTGTTTCGGGGGCGCGGCGGTGGGGGATCTAAGTTTGGGGGCGGCGAGGGGACAGTGGCGAGGGGGCGGCGAGGGAGCGGTGTGCTGAAATACATATAGTACTTGAAAAATTAGTTACAACAAGATGTATAACTGTAGAAGCCTAAGGAATAAGAAAAGTTTAAAGTTTAAATACATTGCAATGATTTCATTGAACTAGTGAACATTGAAAATCAAAATGAAAATATACTTTATAGACATTGGAATGAGAACTAGATGATTCATAATTTGAATTTCATAATCATGATTCATAATTACAATCAACAATGTTCAAACTTCAAACTTCAAAAACAAAATACTAAATAGTAGAAGGCTAATGGCTTTGGACGGGTATGGTCATCCAACAAAGCATAAACAAAAATGAAAAAAATAAAAATGTAAACCCCTCATGCCTGTAACTTTCAATCACCCGAACTCAGACACCCACGCTCAGTCGTGTAAACACTTAAACAACAAAATGAAAATAGAGGAAAAAGTCAAAGGCATGGCTGATTTAGCCTTTTAGGCTTTTAAGAATACTTTTAAATTTAAAATTTATAAATTTTACTTTTTTAAAAAAAAAAAAATCATTTTTATTGCATTTTTAAGGGGGATGCCTGGAAGTTTCTTTCACTTTGGGGGACGTCTGGAAGTCTCAGGGACGTCCAGACGTCCCCTCAGAAGAGAGACGTCTTGGAGGTGGCGGAGAAATGGGGGGACGGTGGGGGGATGTTTCCTTAAAGTCTCTGAGTCTCAAAAACGTCCCCATCTCAGAAATGACAAGATTTTTGGGGGGGGATGCATTCCCGTGGAACATTGCTACAAACCTAAGCATACTAACCTGCAAACAGAGATCGTCTGAAACAATGAAAAAAAATAATACTGATATCAGAAAATGGATAACTTGTCTGAAAAAAATTATTATTCTGGATTTTTCTGTCTTACAAAAGTGGGTGCCCAAGGTCAATAAAAGATCCTCAAACATGGGTGCACCAAAGTAAAATAAAGACACTTAAATCAAGAGACAAATCATGGTTTCTATTAGATAGAATTGCTCTAAAAATATGACAAAACAAAAGTCCAGCTGTGCCCAGAATAAAACACTTAAAAACATAAATAAAGCACTAAAAGATAGCACCAACTTTCACTTAATATATACACCTAGTTTTAGGAATTCACACACTGAATATATATGCCTATTCTAGTAGCTTTGATTATTAAATAAAGAATTGAAATCAACACCCAGATGAAGGAGATTCAACCCCAGAAATAAGTCTGATTTTTAGCTAATTTCTGTACCAAGCTGTACAAGAACAATAGCTGAGTGACCAACAAGAAAACTAACAATGGTCACATATGCAAATCCAGAGGGGAATAAGGTTGTACATATCAAAATTTTATCAGATGAATGGTAAAACCATTCACTTATTGAATGCTCAAATAAGGAGGGGTACACCAATTAGAAGTCCCACTTGGCAGTGATTTGAAAAATTACCTTAGCTTTTTTCTTTATTAAAATTCCCATTATGATGAGATTTTGAAAAGTATTAAGAGGATCCACTATGTTAGCTGCTCTATAATTGTTATTCTATTGTTTCCATGAGTAGGAATGTTACAATTAAAATCTGAAATGTGTTCTGGAATTCATTAGAAGGGAAGGTACCATGAAGACTCCCAGCTGCATGTTTGGAATGATTGGAGATCATGCCTAGCAAGGTTCAAATGTGTAAGAGTACTGCTTTCCTTACACAATATTGATTGTTTGCTACTCCAAAACCCTGCAAATTTGTAATCCTTGAGAACTCAAAATCTAGTTATTTCTTGAAGATGTGTTAATGGATGATAGCTTCGGTCAGATATAAGTAACGAATGCTGAAAGCATCTTCGCTATTTATATGTGATCAAGGATTATCCTCATTACACATATTAATGGAAATCGAATTTATGAGCAAATATAAATTCGTATTAATAAAAGATATTGTTATCTGCAGTGAATAAAATCGGAACTCATATTATATATGTGTCCGCCATATTTGTGAGGACTTATTGTGTTAAGTGTTGTTAAAGCCGAGTGTTACTCGGCTATCTTAGAGACCCGCGCGCCCAAAGGGACACGTCCCTTGAGCAGACGTGTCTCCACATGTGGAGACACGTCCTCTCAAAAGACGCATCCCTTAGAGGCAAGTCTCTAAGGTATTAAACTTAGTTCCCACTTTGATATGCAGACATCGAAATCTATTAATGTTCTACAATCAGCACATTCGACATCAAGAGATAGAAATATGGAGAAACGTCTTTGACAAACATAATCAGACCTGTTTCTATACTTCGATCCTTAACAAGATGAATCGTATTAAGTTACTATGTTTCAAACTTTTGTTTAAGGAAAAGGTGTTTATTGGGCACCCCTAAATCTTTTTTGTTCCAAGAAAATATCATCATTAAGATGAACTTGGATGATGAACTTCTAATTTTCCAAGAGAGATGCTTCTTAGGGAACCCATGTTTGCATTATATTTTTTTGTTGATTTAATTATGTGCATGTCTTCATTTGATTCAGTGCAGTTTATGATTTCTTTTTTTATCTTTCCAGCTTGTATGCTTTTAGGTTTCCAGATTGAAGAATTTATAAAGATGAGATCCATTTTCTGGCTACCTTACGAATTACCCTTTTTCCCTTATTGAAGATGTGATAAGAAGGCTTTCACTGTAAAGTGTGGCGAAATTTGGGCATACTTATTTTGGTTGGCCTTAGCTTGTGCAGGTGTTAAGAGCTCCTCTCAAAGTCAACCAGTTGGCTCTTCTTCATTATTCTGTTGTGCACATATGGGGCTAAGTGCTAACAGAACGTGCTTTCACTGAAGATGTACTAGATTGTCATAAAGCTTCATCTTCACTATCTTTAAAATATTTTACTAATTTAACAGAATTTTGCTATTATAAATGAAAATACTTGCCACGTCAGGACTTTAAACATATTTCATTAATTGTACTATTGGATGGTGCAAGCACAAAGAAAACAATTCCATTTATCAGATATTGAAATAGACAACAAGAAAATTGAAAGCATGGAAAGAAAAGGTATTTGTTGCAGCAGTTAAGTTCCTCTGCATAGCTTAAAAACTGACAAACTTGCATTAATTTGTGTTACATGCAGTTCCATAGATCATTGATAGTTACGCCTACAAGGAAGCAATGTTAGTCATCAAGAAATACATAGTCACAAAATTTTGAGCAAAATATCAATTTGTGCTTGATTCTCACAGGACAATTTTAATGCTAATAATCACCATTCTATCTTTTAGTTTTGGATTGAAATAATATGTAAATGACACCTTACGAGACACCTCTGTAATGTAAAAAACAAAGTCACGTGCATTCTGCCTCTATCTCATGTATTCTAATTTAAGGTTGCTATGTCAATTAATATCACCACAAAGTTGACCATGAGCATTAAAGTTTTTTTTTGGCTACCAAGTCCAAACTGTGTTCCCTCTTTCAAGACATCATGGAAGACATGTAGACAAAGAACAGACATAAATTCCAATTATACAACAAAAGCAGTACAAAAAACAAAGAAATTGTCCAAGCTTTGAAACAGCAAAGTACAACAGCTTACAGCATTTATCCTCATAAATGATCCCTGTTTTGTTGCCTATTGCTCTATTCAATTTCTTTGATGAACTTTGCAATACTCGGAATACATACATTCAGAACACATACATTTGTCAATGCATGTGTGTCTTACCAGCTGTGAGAAAAGTTGCTTTCCAAATAACCTTTTCTCTAAGCAAGCTTAACGAAAGAACGGGCTCGAAGTTTCAGAAAGATACTCCTGCAATACACATAATCTTATTTGAGAACAAATGATTTATCATTTGACAAAATATATAAAAAGAAAAAAAATGAAAGAAACAAGCAAAATCAACTGCTGAGTCAATATGCTGCAAGAGTATGATGCACTCAATTGAAAGATGAACAGTATGATTAACAGTATCATTTTACAAGTGAACCAATAAAATTATTTCAAAAGACAATTCTCGTAGCTAGTCCAATTTATAAGACCAGCCCGTTTTAGCTAGCTCAAATGTAGCAGCTACAGATCCTGAGCCACTTCATATATATCACATACCCTTTATTGGTTAGAAATAAAATGGAATTCAAAAGCATAGAAGTGACAATAAAAGGTTTTGAATAACAAAAATACAGTGATCAACTTGTGCATCCAATTGATAGTGACAGCTTTGGAAAACATTAGCAAAAAAGGCAACCCTGCCTGCCTGGGTTTGTGCAAGGTGAATTACACTAGGAATTTTGAGATCTAACATGCTGCTATAAAAAGAATTATAGTAAGTTTATATATTCTGGCCTCAAAATCTGATTAACTTGAACCTTCACAGATGTCAATGTTGTACCAGATTACTACTCTCACCTACAAAAGTGCCTGCAATCTCAACAGATGCAACCAAACATACTTATGCATGGCTGACTAGTCAAAGGAAAGAAATGCAACAAGAGAAACCTCTTGCCATGGATACAACCATTAAGAACCTGTTGAAATAGTTATATAACACTCAAAACAGTTATCAAGCTTCCTTGTCCAAGTGATGAATGTAATGTTCCCCTTTTGGCAGTAATCATGTCAGTGGCTCATCAACCTATTCCGGAATCCTGTAGGCTCGTTGAGGTGAATCAAAAAGGGTTCCAGTTTTGGAGGTTTTTGTGGTTTTTCCTCAATATTTACTATTTATAGTAAATACTATTTTTGGCAGTTACCAGTTGTCAGTCTTTAGTTCATCATGTCCTCTGGAGCAGTTATTTAGAACAAAGCATTGCCTGTTGAAAATATTACTTTAATGAAATTCTTCATTAAAAAGGCAAATTATTCTAATTTGTAGTTGACCCCTTGGCCTAAGGTGTTAACTTTAAGTTGTGTTAAAAGAGGGACTTAAAGGGTGGCGCCTCATGAAGGAAATTAAAAGGTTTTTAATTAATTCTCCCTTCTCTCAAGTGGGACGCACTTTTGAGAGAATTATATCTTTTTTGAAAAAGAAATGTGTGATGGCTTTTGGCGTACGATCTCAAGGAATTGAACAGTCATCCCTCTTCCTTTAAAAATGAGGCCTTGCTCCAGCATTTGGTTATTTGATATTTTGCTAAACTTATGCTATCAAAATGAATTCTCATTTTGCACTTCGAGGAATGCTGAACTCCTAGTACCTATCTCAATTTCGTGTTTGCAAAATAATACCTAATTGAATTATTGTTGCTTCTCATCCAGACTAGCAGATAGAGTTTCAAGATGAAATTTTGGAGTGTTTTACCAGTTTTGCAGTTGCTGTTTGCACACAGCTGAAAGTCGAATTCACTCACAACTATTTGTATGAATTTTGTTTTGTTTTGAGTATTTGGCTTATTCATTCCTAAGGTTTGGGCGACCATTCTCACCAATTTCTAGAATCTAATTTGAAGTGTGGATTTTTCAAGAGAAAAATCGCCCCTCACGGAGGGTCGTACTTTTCTATATGCATTGGGATTCGTGTCATTAAATATTGTTGGTGTTTTGGAGTTGTTTCTTTGTCTCAGCAGGGGCGCCTATCTTTCAGTTGGTCGTAGCCTATGGTTCCACGCAATTCGGAGGTATTTTGGTTGAGTTATGAATATCTAATTAATTTTTGTAGTTGTTGATTGTCATTTCCAGAATTGCAGATTTCTGAGACAAAAGTAATTTATTTGTTGTTTCCATCTTCTCTCTTCATTTCTTATTATATTCTAACTTGGAAACATTCTATAACGTGGTGCTTTAAAAAATGGTGAAAAACAATGTAATTTGCTGCTTTCTTATTTGTACAAACTGTTAATAGTAGTACTGTTTCAGTTTTAGCATTCGCTGCATTATTTAATTAACTTCACATTAAGCACCCCTGGATGGTATACTGTTAGTGTGGATAATCTGATTTGTAATCTCTTTCATGCCCACTTTCAAGTGGTGAATCCCCACTCTTCAATGGATGCCTGCCGTAGCAAAAGAAGTATTAATTTTGTAATCTTTTCCCCCCACTGTTTGGTGGTAGTGTGGAAAGTTCTTTGGCTGGTTAACCGCCTTGTTTCATTTCAATTTAGCAATAGTACTCCACGATATGGTAGTACCTCGCCTGTCAAAGGATCTTGAGTGCACATTCTTGGTGTCGAGTTTAATATCTCTCTTTCAATGTAATCTTGTACTCTTTGATTCAATAGATCCTAGGGATCCTCTGACCATATGCTCGCCCCTCCTCCTTAAGTGGTTTTAGGGAGATTCTTGGTTAGAGTTTTTTCATGCACGTTTTGGGTTATGCTAACCTTAACGAGTGATTGATTATATTGTAAATGTTCACTAAAATCAAAAAAAAATTGAGAGAGAATATTACAGTGGTATCAGAGTAGAAGTTCCTGCCATCCTGTGTTTACTAGTCTATCAGTTGATAGATGAGTGACAGAGCAACCAAATACTTCATCAGAAACCAGGCCAGATCTCGATTACAGTTTCCGCCAGTGCCAGAAGCAGATACTTTGTCAAAAGCTTTGAGAGAAACGGGTAAAATGGTTGAGAGTATGTCAGAAGGACCTCATCTTTCAATGGAAGAAAAAGATGCCCAAACAGAAAAGACGTTTGACAACATGTTAGACATGATGGCACGTTTGCTAGCTAGATTGGATCAGCAAGCTAGTCAAAACCCTATTCAGCCCCAGCAAAATCAAGTTGGTGAAAACAGTAGTAATAGTGATGTTAATGGAACTTATGTTCCTGATGGTCATAATGCTTCAATGGTTAATGGAAGGGATAGAACTGTTGGACAGCATGTCACAAACACAAGAGGATCTTCATCTAGACCTCTTCTTCCTATATTCACTCCGAAAGATGAACAACCACATGAAGTTGGGGTACCTTTTGTTGATGATGCTAGGCAAGCATTTATGGAGTACATCTCTTTACCCCCTGATATGAGAGATGCATGGACCTTTGATCAATTCATAAATCAAAGAAGTAGAAGGAATGGTGGAAGGAATGAACAACGTCCTCCAATGAACCATAGAAATGATTTTCAACAAGCATTGGGTAAGATTACCTTGGACCACTTTGATGGAAGTAATAAGTGTGCAGCCAGGGCATGGGTGAAAAAATTGGATAACTATCTTTCACTTAGACCAATGCCGGAGGAAGATGCAATTAAGTTTGCCACATTACACTTGGATGGAGTGGCTCACGAATGGTGGACTCACGGTTTGGTTACTCTTGGCCATAACCTCATCCATACCTATGAAGAGTTTACCAATAAATTAATTGAAAGATTTGATACCAAAGATCCTGAGCTGAGTTTCTGAGAATTGGCACAATTGAAACAACACAGATCTTTAGATACTTATGTTGCTGATTTTCAAAGGCTGTCAATAATGGTGCCTAACATTACTGAAAGAAGACTTGTGGTATTATTTGCAGAAGGTTTAATGGAGCCTTTGAAAGGATGGGTCAAAGCCCTTGATCCACCATCATTGGATGAAGCAATCAAGAAAGCAAGGAGCATGGAGTTGGCTGCCCCAAAGCCAAAATTTCAGTCCAAACCATTCAAAAAGGATAAGAAGAAGTTCCCTCCTAGTCAGCCCAACAAGTATCCACAAAGGATATCTGATGAACTTCGTGATCAGCTTAGAAAACAAGGAGTTTGCTATACTTGTCGTGAACCTTGGACAAGAGGTCACCGTTGTTATGGGAAAGGTAAAGTACAACAAATGGAGGGCTATTCTGATTATGGATCAGAATCTGATCCGTATGATCAGCAGTATGAAACAGCAAGTGATGAAAGAGAAGAAGCTTCAGAAGAGGAACCAGAAGTTGGAGATGGTAGAGTTTTTGCCCAACTGTCTAGTTTCCAAAAGAATGAATCCTTTCGAGTTCATGGAGTGGTTAGTTCTCAAAGGATTGTTGCTCTAATTGATACAGGAGCAACTCATAATTTCATTGATGAAGGCCTAGTTACCAAAAGAGGATTGAAGACCGAAGATTTTGAAGGATTCAAGGTAATGGTAGCAGATGGCTTTACCATATCTTGCACAAAGAAAACTCCTAATCTTTCTATGCAATTGGGAAATTATGAGGTGAAGGATGACTTCTATGTTGTCGGCATTGGTGATACCGATGCTGTTTTGGGAATAAAATGGCTGCAATCACTTGGAGAGATCACCTTGAATTTGCAAACCATGGAATTGAAATTCCAAGCTGATGGGAAGAAGGTTGTTTTGAGAGGGATGTCCAATGGAGGTCCTCGAATTGTGTCCTTGAAAAGAATGGAGAGGCTGATCCGTCATGATCAAATTGAATGGGCAGCAGAGTGTATGATCGTACCAGTTGAGCCAGTTGTAGAGAAAAGACAATATCCACCTGATATACAAGCTCTTCTTTCTAAAAAGAGCAAGGTTTTTGGTGACTTACCTTCAAGAAGACCACCTGAAAGAGGGTGTGAGCATGTGATTGAGCTAGAAGAGGGTGCAAATCCGGTCATCACTACTCCTTACCGTTATCCAAAGAAGCAGAAAGACGAGATAGAAAAGACTATCAAAGAACTTTTGGAGGTAGGGTTCATTAGACCAAGCAAAAGCCCATTTGCTTCAGCAGTAGTATTGGTCAAAAAGAAAGATGGTACAATGTGTATGTGTGTTGATTATCGTGCATTGAATCAAAAGACCATCAAGAATAGATATCCTATTCCTAGGATAGATGAGTTTATTGATGAGCTCCATGGGGCTATGTTCTTCTTGAAGATTGATCTTCGATCCGGTTACCATCAAATCAGAATAAGAGAAGGGGATATTGAGAAAACAGCTTTTAGATGTCACTAAGGGCACTTTGAGTTCCTTGTCATGCCATTCGGTTTGACTAACGCTCTAGCAACATTTCAATCTTGTATGAACAAGACTTTCAGAGAGCAGTTGAGGAAGTTTGTGCTTATCTTCTTTGACGATATTCTCATTTTCAGTAAGTCTTGGGAGGAGCACCTTTAGCACTTGGAGGAAGTGCTTAGCATTCTGGAGGCTGAATGCATGTTTGCTAAAGAATCCAAATGTGAGTTTGGGATGACTGAGTTTCTCTATCTCAGCCACATTATCAGTTCTAAGGGGGTCAAGGTTGATCCAGAGAAGATTCGAGCCATTGTTGATTGGCCACCTCCAAAAAATGTGACTCACTTGAAGGGATTTTAGGGCTTGTGTAGGTTTTATAGAAGATTTGTCAAGGGGTATTCTCATATGGCAACCCCTCTCACAGATCTCACCAAAAAGGGAGCCTTCCTATGGACAGATAAAGCACAAGGAGTGTTTGATAAATTCAAACAAATTATGAGTTCATGTCCAATATTGGCTTTGCCTGATTTCAAAAAGCCTTTTGAATTGCAATGTGACGCTTCAGGTGAAGGAGTTGGAGCTGTTCTCATGCAAGACAAACACCCTATTGTCTTCGAGAGCAAAAAATTGAGAGGAGCAGAAAATTTATATTCGATTTATGACAAAGAGATGCTTGCCATTATGCATGCTTTGTCCAAATTCTGCCAATACTTGGTGGGAAGTAAATTTGTGGTTAAGACTGATCATAATAGTCCCAAACATTTCATGCGCCAAAAAGATTTGAATGAAAGGCAACAAAAATGGGTAAGAAAACTTCAGGCCTATGACTTCGATATCGAGTATGTTAAGGGGAAGAACAATGTAGTTGCGGATGCCTTGTCCAGAAGGCCTCATTTGCAGTCACTTTGTGAGCTTTCAGCAGATTGGAAAGAGTTGGTTGTTGTTGATTATGCAAAAAATCAGTTCACAACCAGCATTATAGAAGGCCATTTGGTTAAAGAAAGGTATAATTTGGTTGATGGTTTGATTATGTATAAGGGTAGAATCTTTTTGGTACCCGAATCCAAGCTTAAGAGGAATATTTTTCAATCATTTCATGATGTTCCTCTTGCTGGTCATCAAGGCATGTTCAAGACTTACAAGCAGATAAGAGAAAGGTTTGCTTGGAAGGGAATGAAGGAAGAAATCATGAACTACATAAGGGAATGTTCTACCTGTCAAAGGAATAAAAATGAACATTTTTTTCCAGCTGGTTTATTGCAGCCCTTGCCAATTCCAAATCAGAAGAGGGAAATTATTGCTATGGACTTCATCACCGGTTTACCCAAGGTGCAAGGTCATGATTGTATTTATGTTGTGGTGGATAGATTAACTAAATATGCTCATTTTTATGCTATCACTACTTCATTTACAACAGCTCAAGTAGCTGAGTTGTTCTTTAGAGAAGTTTTCCGTTTGCATGGTTTGCCTAAGACCATTGTCAGTGATAGGGACAGCAAGTTCCTAAGTGTGTTTTGGCAAGAGATATTCAGGTTGAGTGGAACAGTGCTCACTCCAAGCACTAGTTATCACCCGCAAACGGATGGGCAATCCGAGATTGTCAACAAATGGTTAGAAGGCTACCTCAGAAATTATGTTTCAGGGCAGCAAAGGGCTTGGGTTAAGTGGCTTCACTTGGGAGAGTTTTGTTACAACTCTTCTTATCACATGTCAACTAAGATATCTCTTTTTATGGCTCTCTATGGGTATGATGCTCCTAACTTTGTAGACTTGGTGTTTGATGATAGTAGAGCTCTCCAGGCAAAAGATATGCTTCAGCACAACCAAGACATCTTAAAGTCACTAAAAGAAAATCTGCAGCAAGCCCAAAATCAGCAGAAGTTGTACGCTGATCAGCAGCGTGTTGAACGTTCATTTGAGGTGGGAGACATGGTTTATCTGAGACTTCAACCCTACAGACAGTCTTCCCTCAAAAAGAGTGGTGCATTAAAACTAAAGCCACGTTTCTATGGTCTATTTAAAGTCACCAAAAGGATTGGTGAAGTGGCATATGAGTTAGAACTTCCAACGGACAGCAAAGTTCACAATGTCTTTCATGTGTTCCGCCTCAAGAAGGCACTTGGGCACAATGTGGTGGCTACTTCAAAATTACCTCCCTTAGATGAAGAAGGGCAATTGGTGTTGCTTCCACAAGAGATCCTTGACAGTAGGGAGCGGTCTTTGAGGAGGCGAACAATCAAGGAATATTTAGTAAGATGGAAAAACTTGCCTATTGAAGATGCTACTTAGGAAGGTGAACAAATTTTGCAGCACCCAGCTTTGCAGTTGCTTGAGGACAAGCAATTTCGAGCGGGGCGGACTGTAATGTTCCCCTTTTGGCAGCACTCCTGTCAATGGCTCATCAACCTATTCCGGAATCCTGTAGGCTCGTTGAGGTGAATCAAAGGGTTCCAGTTTTGGAGGTTTTTGTGGACTTTCCTCAATATTTACTATTTATAGTAAATACTATTTTTGGCAGTTACCAATTGTCAGTCTTCAGTTCATCATGTCCTCTGGAGCAGTTATTCAGGACAAAGCATTGGCCTGTTGAAAATATTACTTTAATGAAATTTTTCATTAAAAAGGCAAATTATTCTAATTTGCAGTTGACCCCTTGGCCTAAGGTGTTAACTTTAAGTTGTGTTAAAAGAGGGACTTAAAGGGTGGCGCCTCATGAAGGAAATTAAAAGGTTTTTAATTAATTCTCCCTTGTCTCAAGTGGGATGCACTTTTGAGAGAATTATATCTTTTTTGAAAAAGAAATGTGTGATGGCTTTTGCCATACCATCTCAGGGAATTGAACAGTCATCCCTCTTCCTTTAAAACTAAGGCCTTGCTCCAGCATTTGGTTATCTGATATTTTGCTAAACTTATGCTGTTGAAATGAATTCTCATTTTGCACTTCGAGGAATGCTGACCAGCTAGTACCTATCTCAATTTCGTGTTTGCAAGATAACACCTAATTGAATTATTGTTGCTTCTCATCCAGACTAACAGATAGAGTTTCAAGATGAAATTTTGGAGTGTTTTACCAGTTTTGCAGTTGTTTGCACACAACTGAAAGTCGAATTCACTCACAGCTGTTTGTATGAATTTTATTTTGTTCTAGATATTTGGCCTATTCATTCCTAAGGTCTAGGCGACCATTCTCACCAATTTCAAGAATCTAATTTGAAGTGTGGATTTTTTAAGAGCAAAATCGCCCCTCAAGGAGGGTCGTACTTTTATGTATGCATTGGGATTCATGCCATTAAATATTGTTGGTGTTTTGGAGTTGTTTCTTTGTCTCAGCAGGGGCACCTATCTTCCAGTTGGTCATAGCTTGTGGTTGCACGCAATTCGGAGGTATTTTGGTTGAGTTATGAATATTTGATTATTTTTTGTAGTTGTTGATTGCCATTTCCAGAATTGCAGATTTCTGAGACAGAAGTAATTCATTTGTTGTTTCCATCTTCTCTCTTCATTTCTTATTATATTATAACTTGGAAACATTGTATAACATGGTGCTTTAAAAAATGGTGAAAAACAATGTAATTTGCAGCGTTCTTATTTGTACAAACTGTTAACAGTAGTCCTGTTTCAGTTTTAGCATTCGCTGCATTATTTGATTAACTTCACATTAAGCACCCCCGGATGGTATACCGCCAATGTGGATAATCTGATTTCTAATCTCTTTCATGCCCACTTTCAAGTGGTGAATCCCCACTCTTCAGTGGATGCTTGCCGCAGCAGAAGAAGTATTAATTTTGTAATCTTTTCCCCCCACTGTTTGTGGTAGTGTGGAAAATTCTTTGGCTGGTTAACCGCCTTGTTTCATTTCAATTCAGCAGTAGTACTCCACCATATGTTAGCACCTCGCCTGTCAAAGGATCTTGAGTGCACATTCTTAGTGTCGAGTTTAATATCTCTCTTTCAGTGTAATCTCGTACTCTTTGATTCAGTAGATCTTAGGGATCCTTTGACCATATGCTCGCCCCTCCTCCTTAAGTGGTTTTAGGGCGCATTCTTGGTTAGAGTTTCATGCACGTTTTGGGTTATGCTAGACTTAACGAGTGATTGATTCTATTGTAAATGTTCACAAAAAATCATGAAAAAATTGAGAGAGAATATTACAATGAATGGCCCATAACCCCACAAAATAGATCAACTAAGGTTAGATTCTCTGAGTCTAAGCATGAAACTTGAATGCATGACAAATAAAATAGAAAATTCCTCATTTGCAGGTCAAAGACCTCATTTGGAGTAGCAGAGTCAGTGCCATATTTTGGCCAACTTCTTTTTCCAAGTCCAAGTCAGCTTAGTTTGTCATTCTTGCCAAGCCCAATTCATGGTAATACAATTCTCATATTGGTATGCTATCTCACAACCTCCAATGGAAAATTCCAAATACTATGGTTAGCATCCGTATTACACAAGTTTCCAAGAAACAAGAAACACAAACAAGAAGAACGTAAATGAAAGCATTAGGTGGCTAGCCGACCAAACCACTTATGCAGTCGGATGCATAGCTAACATGAAAAGAGAATCATCCACTTATTCAGCAAGCAGTACATAAAACAAAGTTCATCCACTTATTTAGTGGGAATGCCACTTATTCAATGGGGTTAGTATCAAAAGCAAATAGAGCAAGATTACTGAATGGTACTACCAAGTCAGTATTACAATGAAGCTCACTACAAATGACACTAACAAGTCTAATCCATCTGCTCAAGAGATAGCAATATGAAATAACATCCAAATACCAACAAATCAACTGAAATGACATGCCCAAAATGAAACCCAACAACATAAATGAGTTCCCCTTGCAAGAATAGGACAAATATACCTCAATGTTGGCACCCAAGAGTCTGAATAAGGTCTGAAATGCAATTGTTTCAGGTCTGACAAGGAAAGTGCAGCACTGTTATGCTACAGCCAGACAAACAAGCCACTCAAAGTGCACACCAAACGTGACAAGAATCTGCCCCAATGCAAGATTTCATTATATAAACCACTCCAACAACTCCTCAACTCCCCCAAGTGGACTGGAAGGCCAAATTGCAGGTCTGATCTTGACCTATAGCAGGTCAGAAAACCCTTCAAACAGCAAGCTCTAATATGGCATGCAACCCAAGGAAGTCACCAACTCGCCAGAGAACATTCAAAAACAAATTGCAAGGTCATAGGATAATCATGACACCACCAAATCAGTGCGAACAACACCGAAAAGAGCGGAAATCTTCACATCTCCCAAAAAACATGAAACCCCCCAATGGTATGGCCTGCTAGGAGGGGCGACCAACTCCTAAAAATCATAAACTCCGCCTAAAATTCTGAAAATTGGCAAGGTGCACCCAAGATCAACGAAACAAATGAGTCAATACCCAAAATGAAATCTTCAACCCTTCAACCTGCAGCAATGAAACTGTGGTGCAGCCTAGGTCAGCAAGCAAAGAGCTACAAAAAACCATCAGCAACACTCCAAAATTTCATTAAAATCATAAATAATGATCACCAACATAATTCTAACTCATTAAAATGATCAAACCCAAAATCTGAATACACTGCTTGTAAGCTCCATGGTGATTACTGAATGCAATCACTCCCAATCAGCTAGGGATTATCTTCCAAATCCAAAACTAACAACCTAGAGAAGGTTTTCATCCTTTGAAGATTTAGGAAAGAACTCTCAGGTTCCAATCCAACAGCATAACGCTATCATCTTCAGCATAATAAAATGAGCTACCCCATGCCTCCTTTTATAGTTTTTTCCCTACTTTTTCGAAAAAGCACTTTTTGTTTTTTCTGCTTTTTTAAAAAAACTTTAATAACTTTTTCATTTTATAATATTTTGACACTGAAGCAATATTAAAAATTTACTTTATAACTTTAGTGTAAATATTAAAATAATTCCAATCATTTTACGAAAAGCACCGAGAGACATCTAAAACGGAAACTAATCACACCAAGAAGCTGCTTATGACAAGGAAAGATGCCAAGTGCCAAAACGGGCACTTACTAAAAATAACAGCATTCTCCAAGAAATGTGGAGAACCGCCCAAATGGCCAAAAATGCAATGAAGGTCATCACCACCATCCCGAGGACCAACATGATGCCAACACACTACCAAAATTGGAAACCCTACATTGCACAGTTGTTGTGATGTCCCCATCACAAAGATAAGTATATATTTAATATATTTATATTTTAATAGACATATGCATTCAAATAGAGTAATCATTATAGAACATTCTCACTTAAATTATATATATATAAACATGACTAACCTATGTGCCGTTAGTGACAGATTAGAAGAAGAGATCCAAGAAGAAACTAAGATGTTTTGCTTGAGGACAAGCAAAGTCAAGTGGGGGAGACTTGTGATGTCCCCATCACAAAAGGGTATTTAAGATAAGTATATGTTTAATATATTTTTATTTTTAATAGATATACAATAACATGTTTCTATTATATACATTCAGATAATTGAATTTACACAGATTAGAATATTTTTCCTAACTAACTTGGATGCTATAGTGGCAGCTTAAGCAGGATCGACTAACAGCCAATTCTCTACGCAAATGAAGAATAAGGAGATCAACATATGATAAAGCAAACATAGAGACAATAAAGCAAACAAACACATCGAAATGCAAATAAATATATAAAATAAATAAATAAAATGAATAACAATATAAGTATCAAAAAGATAAATATAAAATTTAAATATTATTACAATTATAATCATTATAATATGATACTAAAAATATTAATAAAATATATAAAGACCTAATAAAAAAATAAAATAAAATAAAAATAAGACAATTTAAAAAATATCAATATAATGATAATTGATAATATTATAATTATAGTGCTGATTATCAAACACAAATATTATGTGTAATTATTATTAAATAAATAAATATAAACATATATATGAATATAAACATTATGATATTATTATTATAATATAATAATAGCTAATATAAAAACCAATATATAATATATTAACTACACAAACACATAACATAAAGGCAGAGATAAAGAAACGGGGATTGTTAAGACAATAATTGTATTTCATAAGGGTGATCATGAATTAAGTGATTTCTTTATAAAAGGTGGTGACTTCTCAAAAGGTTAACTCTTTTTAAAGAGGTGCCACATTTCATAAAGGTAAGAGGATATAAGATGTGAATGTGAAATAATAATGAGGACATGGGGAGGGAGATTTAGGAGGTATAAGTATATAAGGAAGAGAAAGTAAATAAGAGCAGATTTAAAAGATCTATGGGCAGACTTAAAGGAAACGAATTAGAAATCTGAATAAAACCAGCAGCTTGGAATAAAAGCAGAAATATATATAAGACAGTATGGGAGATAGATGAATAATAAAATATTAAGAGGCTTACTCAAATACGTATGGAACAAAAGGATGCATCAGACATACAAAAGTTTGAAGTATAACAACTATATACAAGGAAGCATATATGGTACATCACCTAAGAGCAAAATGGTGGGGATTTGAGAAGGAAATAAAGGAAATAAACATAAAAGATCTGCTGGCAGCAAAGGATTTAGCTTTTATTGGATTAAATCAAGCCATGGTACTTTCTAAATCTATTGTTTCCTTGGGAAATTGATAATTTAGTTAAAATTAGTATAATTCTTAATGGGGACATTACAGTTGCCAAGACCAAGTGCCCAAAATAACACTTACTAAAAATAGTAAGTGTGTCCAAACTCAAAACTGGGCCAAATTGAGATGCACTGGAACTTACTAAAAATAGACATTGCCAAAAATAGCAATATTGCCCACCAAGGATCAAAGAAAACCCTAAAAAGTTCATAAAGCTCTTTGGCAACATCAATATACTCCTCTAAATATGCAGACACGGATTCCGAAAGATAGCACCAACTGCCAAATAAGGAAACCCTAAAAAAAGGGACATTACAAGATTACTCCCTTACATTTAACGAAATATCCCACCCCTAATAGAATGTTTGCTATCTGAATTCTGACTGCCTGTTTGTTTTTTTGGTTTTAAAGTTATTTTGTTTTTTTTTGTGTTTTGAAAGTATTTGCCAAGAAATACAGGAAATGCAAATAATTGCAAAGTAAAGAAATACTTAATCAAATACTTTAAACTATCAACTCAGATTTTTATTCAATGCTTGGAAATTACAAAGCATTCATACCCAGAAACTAATAGTATAAATTACAAGTCTGAAAATTATTTGATCAGCAAACTAGCATCTTCTTGTTTTGGACGCCACTCTCAAAAATCTCATTTGTCCACCTTAAAAATGTTGCACAGATATGTGAATGTCCTAGACGCCAATGAAGGTGAAAATTTGACCACAAAACCCTAGGCGAATTGGCCTAGAACCCCCACGTGCAAACTTAGAAGATGTACATCTAGGTCTGAAATAGTATGGCCTCTTGTATTTCCCCACGTGCTAGCAAATGATAATGTTCAGCAAGTATAATCTGCAATTTATTTCTGATCTGAACAATTAACTTCTGAAAATCTTGAAATAACTATCTCTAATAAGCACAAAGGCAGCTCTTGGATGAAGTCATTGATAGAGCAACCCTTGGGTGATATTTCACGCCTATAGATCACTAAATCTAAGAGAGTTTTCGTTCTCCAAGATCGAATTTCAGACTAAAACCCTTTGTTTCTTCTCCACAGCAAAAAAGCATCAAGTTTGTAAAAGTTGAATGAATGAATGAATGTGTTTTTTGAAATCTTTTATACCTCCTTCAAAAAGCCACGATTTCTTTAGGGCTTTTTAACCATTTAATATTTAATAACATTTGCTTTTGTTGCAAAAGTGATATAACCTTCATGCGGGCGCCACCTTTAATGACTTATTAATTGACCTTATGATATAATAATACCATATATTATAAAGGTCATTAAACTCCATTAATGATATCCACTTATAATTTAATTATTATTAAAGTTAATACTTTAATAATAATTAATAAATCATATCTCCATAGAAAACCCAATATATCAACATTTAATCAATTCTACCAACACCATGAGGTTACCCACTGCTTCCTCTGCTCATCAGAATGGCTTACTATAAATAGTAAGGTTGGACCCAAATGTTCAAGTGACTTACTAAAAATAGTGAGTGTGTAAACGAAGCCAGAAACACCTCAAGAAGGTTATCCTTAAATATCACCAAACTCTAGAGAAGATAACTCCCAAATAAGGCCCTCTTAACACCAACATTAGCCTATGAGGGCCCATTGATAGGCTAATCCACCAAAACACTGAAACTAGCTAAGGAGGGGACATTACATTTAACCCTTGGCTTAACAATCCTTCACTTTATTACCTCAAATTTAAATTTTTGTCCTTTGCCCCTTATGTCCAAAACATTTGTCCATAATTTTCCATATAAACTTGTATTGTTGTGAGTCCACTAAGAAAACCTCTCTAACTTTCCCTAGTATGAGGTTGATAAGATTAAACCTTCATCTTAATGTATTGTGCATGGGTAATGGCAATCTGATGGAGCACTGAAAGCTTGCAAGGTTGTCTACATGAATAAAAAGGTGCTGACAAAACCTCACCACAGCTAAGCATTGGAGCAATGTTAACCCAATAAACTGACTAAATCTAGCATGAAGGAGCTTCAGTAGTTGTTTCAGAGTTCTCAATCAGTGGGTGTAAGACTTGAGCTGTTTTAGACTAGGAATTGGTCCAACTTTTTTCCCGTACAAATTACAAGGATTTAGAATTTAGGAAAATGTTAGAAATTTGTAATGTCCCCATTTTAGCCATACGCTCTTCTATGTTCGATAGCCTATTTCTGGAAGCCCGTAGGCTAGTTTGAAGCTGAAATTAGAGTTTCCACTTTCAAAGGTGGTTTTGAGGGCTTGCATGCAAGAATTTTTGATGCATGTCTGGTGGGGCTTTCTGGGTTTTCGGAGAGCTTCGGGATGAGCTAACATGCATGACAAGATATTGACTTGCATTTTTGGTTGATTCCTTGGCAATTTTAGTGGCTTGCATGTTGGTGTTTTGCAGTTTGGATTCCGGATTCCTTCTGGGTTTTCAGAGAGCTTCGCAGTGATGTGACATACAACTACAACGTAGGACTTTTTCGGACTTACTATTTTTAGTAAGTACGATGGCTACTCAAATTGTGGTTAAAATGAGTCTAGAACAACTTACTATTATTAGCAATATGCTATTTTTAGTAAGTTCTATTTTTAGCAGGGTTTCTGCAGTTCAATTCAGTGGCTATATCTGGCAAGTCAATTTGAACAATTTGGTCTCCAGCAACCTTGGTGCTAATTTTGGCAGTGTTTCAGCAATTTGGTATTATGGCTATTTTTGGCAGGGTAGTATATTTAGTTGGTCTCCAATATTTGAGGTGATTATTTTGGCAAGTTTGATATTTGGTGAAAATAACATTTTTAAGTAGAATATTTGGCTAAGGTTTGGAGGACAAATTATTTGAAGAGGTAATTAAGTTATATTCTAATATATCTTAATTGGACGCCTAGCCTAGAGGAGATAAATACATTTTAAAATGTATTTTGCATTTGATAATATGGGACGCCCAAGTTAATGTTTTAATTGCAATTTAAATAAGTCATCTCTCTTGGACGCCTTATGGAGGAGACATAAGTGATTATTATTAATATATATTTCACTTATACCTTGGACGCCTAACTTTGAAGATTATTTATATTTTGATAAAGTGAAATGCTTTCATGAATTGACTTGGAATAAGATGAAATGAAATGCATATTGCAAATTACTAAAGATGAAATTGAATTTCATGTTGGGCGCCCTAAAGAGAGGGAAATGGAAATTTGAATTTGGAGACAAAAGGCTATAAATAAGAGTGTTGGGCTCTTTGGTTCTCATCCATGAAGAAATTATATTGTTATGTTGTCGAAATGGTGAGTGGTTTGCTTCGAGGAACGCATACCTCCTAGTACTTACTCTTGGTTTCGTGCTTGAAAGATAGCACCTAGTTGAGTTTTCAGTGACTACTTCTCATTCAAACTAGCAGATTGAGCTTCACAGTTGGTGATTTGAGGATTTTTGTCAGTTTGAGTTTGCTGGTTTTGGTGCAGCTGAAATAGTTTTTTAATCATATCTCATTGTACGAATTTTTATTGGTTCTAGGTAGTTGCTAGTTCTCTTTGGTGGCTCTGGGCGCCCCCTTGAGCAAGTTTTCAGATTTTTCTGTTCAGTCTTCTATTTTATCTTGCAGGTCGACTTCTCCCATGGTTGCACTTCTTGCCTAGGAAGTTGTAGAAAACTTAAGAAAAATAAATAACACCATTTTGATGCAGTTTCTTAGTTTTATCTTGGTCGGCATCCCTCTAGCAGTTGTTTGCACTTGATTTCATGTAATTCCATTGAGTATTGAGTGAGTTGGGAGCATTTTGGTGTGTTCTAGGCTTGCTGGTTTGCATTTTCAGTTTGCTGGTTTAGTATATCAAATTGTCAGAAGTTGGGTTTTTGGTGTGTTATTTCTTAGTTGTGAGCCTTGTGAAGTTTGGAGAACTTATAAAATCATTTGCAGCTTCTTGGACAACAATAACACTTGGTCTTGCAAATTATATTTTACATTGTAACGCTGAATCAGTAGTATTGGTCAGCTTCTTTACATTTATGCTTTTTATATTGTAATTCTCACTTTTCGTGGAAGAGGCTGGCTTGCCGCCTATTTACTTTCTTGCATTTTCTATCATTCCCACCATTGGTGAAAGAGATAGGCCTCGCCATCTTTGCATTTTGTACTTGGGGTCGGCTTGCCGCCCTTCTTTACTTTCAGCACTTGCATTCATATTGCTGATCGGCTAAACTGTCAAATCACTCCCGCTAAAATACGCGGTCGAGTTGCATCCTTTACATTTCAACATTGTACTTCTTTCAATTTGGAATACTAATGATCCCCGACGCCATATGTTAGCACCTCACCCACCTTGGGTTTTGAGTGCACATTCTTGGTGTAGGGTTACTTTCCAGTACTGCTTTGAGATTTTGGCTAACGCTGACGCGTGCCATTGTTGAAGTGTTATTGAAACTTTGAAAAAATTATAAGGGGGTCATCTCAAAATTTGAACATGACACAAGTGTTCACATGACCAACATTTTATGCTAAGGAATCAAGGTAGACAGCATGGTAAAAGCATAGCCTTATAATATAGAATGATTATTTCTATTATAAAAATTTGCACCTTCAAACAAAAGAAAAAACTTTTAGTCCCTCATATTTCTTTAAAAAACATTTGAGCAAGAAGCAACTTATTTTGCACTTCCATTGTGAAAGAATACAGCACAACTACACCACATGGAAACAACCTTCAATAATTTGTTGATTTGATAGAACCACCCAACAACTTTGCCTCGGGTCAAGCAAAGTATAATCAAGATGATGAACCTGGTTTTTCATTCTCAAACAAACTACACAGAAGTGCATTGTCGCTACAGGAAGTAATGAGCAAAGAATCAACTTATAAACAAAATTACTTAATTTTTTGCAAAACACATAATCATGGTGTAAATATCAGGCTTTCAACAAAAATATATTTGAAACATTTAGAAGTAAGGTAGATCAGTGCTCATGATAAACACATCAAGGGATATGTGAAATAAATATTTATTTTGTAAAACACTACATTTAATTGTCATTGAAGGTTGGAAGTCATTTGGGGTCATTATTGAGTTGAGTAGTAATTTTGTTCCTAACAAATTTATAAATTGGGTACTGACCATTCCTATGGCGTTGCTTTTTCTTCATCTCTCAATATTTTCTCAACAAATTGATTAATATACTGTTAGAAAACTTTAAAAGCATATTTTCTAATGGTACAATCATAATTACCTGGGTCTACTTAGAATACAGTTTTAATTTGAGTTTTCCCTAAAGCTCTCAAAGTCAATTGTAGATTATAATAGAGCATACTAGAATCTCAAACAACGCATTCCATTCTATACAATGTCTGTGTTTCACATGTTCCAGTGTCAAAGGCTTAAGGTAATAACCAAATTGATGAAGGTTTTAATCTAGGTTGCAAGAAATGTAATAGACTCCTTTTTCTGTTTTGTTGTTTCTAATATGGTAAACAGAAATGAAAACCCCCCAATAACTTTCTATTGGGATGGTTTCACATACCCCAATGCTTCAATCTTAACCACGGATTTTAATAGTTGTTTCTAGGGCATTTCCACAAAGTAACTAAGGTATTTTAACTTTCCATGCATAAGAATTGAATATTCTCTTTTTTTCTTTGTCTAGATAATTTTTATTTTGTTTTATTCTTCAAACCATAGAAGCAAAAATCCTGAAAAAATCGCAATTTTTGCGATTTTTAAAAAAAAATCCTCAGGCTTGCTGATTTTTTCCCCAATTTTTTCAGGATTATTTTGCAGACCGTTGACTAGCAAAAAATCGTTGAAAATAACTTTTTTTTTTGCGTTAAAATCATGAAAAAATTGCCATAAAGAGCGCTAACAACTCCCATGTTAAAAACTCTAAATTTGGTGGGTTTTCTACTATAAATCAAGGTTGCGATAAGTTAAGGGTGACCATCGTCGACTCTACAGTCTTCCCTACATACACGCGTGAACAGGTTCCTTTTTGCTTTGAACTTTAAGCTTGCAATCTTGTCAATACGCCCTAAAATAAAGTAAACCACACAGTAAAATAAAGCAAGGGATTCTTCATTAATCAAAATAAGCAATTCCAACCATTTTCACTAGTCGTGCTTGTGTAAGGTGACCTTATAAATGGTTATAGCATTTACCACCTCCATGCCAAGAAAAATTCAGAAACTAACTTTGATGACCAACTTAGTCAAAATTTTGCATATGCAAAAAGAATGAGCAGTTTACACCAAATCAATCCAAATTGTAAATAACTTTATTGTATTATTTTAAGTTCATTGTATGTTTAGATGTTAGGTGATAGGTTTGACTCTATTGCCCTTAAAACATTGATCGAATATTTCCTAGAGATTTTTAAGTCCTCATATGGCCCAAGTTTGTCCCAAGGTCCCCAAAAAAAAACATTTGTGGTACCTATACAAAAATCAATGATCATTCTACTTTGTCTCTCTTTTTGTCATAGATTAATCATCATTTAAGTGTCAAGTCAAATCAGTTATAGTCTTCCCCCTATCAGGTTGCAGGGTTGTCGTGTTTTGGTCTAGTTTTTTAGCTAACTCTTGCAAAATGACCAAGGTTGTACTATTCCAAAATGAAAAACGATGAGGTTCCTCATTGATGATAATTGCAGCAGAAATGAAAGTATGGAAATGTCTAATACTAAATCTATAACCTACATATCCTATAGGCACTTTACTTTACATAGAGAATATTAAAACTAATTTCACTTCATGTTCAAAACTTATAAAATAACTCTTGAAAGATTTCAATCCCACACTCATTTTTATGCCAAGCATGCAGATTATGTCTGTAATTCAAAGACATCACTTTGCAAGCTTGAAACCAGAGACAGTGCATTACATTGAATTCAGACTCCATTCTTTGATTGCAAGCTTGCACAGCTTTAAAGAGTATCTGCCTAAGATTTTAACCATTCTCTTGGACTGATAATGCACTGTCTCTGATTTCCAGCTTGCATAGCTTTAAAGAGTATCTGCCTAATATTTTAACCATTCTCTAGGACTGGTAACACTATCTCTGATTTCAAGCTTGCACAACTTTAAAGAGTATCTACCTAAGATTTTAACCCTTAGTCAATCCTTTATTTTATCACACTTTTTCATCCTCCACTTTATTTCATTCATGTCATTGCCTTCTCAAATATTTTGGTCACTTGTATCATTTATGACTCCATACACTAGCCTTTTCCACTTTTTTCAGTTGTCATTTCTGCAAAGATTTTACATTACAATTGATTCCATATCTCACATATACACTACTCTATTGTTGAAATGTGCTAGACAATTTTTTCCTTGAATTATCACAACACAACCAGCACTACGCCAAATGGATTAGCGTTAGCTTTCAAAGAGAAACAATTGGAATGCACTCAACGCCAAGAATGTGCACACAAGATGCTTTAGAAGGCGAGGTGCTAACATATGGCGGAGGAAACTGAATTATAACTGAAGGTAAATACAACTAAAAGCAGAAAGAGGCGGCGAACCAACCATGAACAATTTCCGCACTTCCACTTATTCAGTGGGGGGAAAAAGAAAACAAAACATACTAATTCATCCGCTACAGTGGGCATCCACTAGTGAGTGGGGATTTGCCACTTTACACTGGGTACCAAAATGAGAGATTATTAAGTTCATTCTCCACACTGGTCCACACTGGTGGTAAACCATCCAGGGGTACAAATATGAGAATTTAAGCATGAATAATTTCAGCAATGACATGATTGGAACAGTACTACTGTTTACAGTCTTACAATATAAAGAATAACTACTTATTACAAGAGATAATAATAACTTCAAAACACAATGGAAATGGATGATCTTCCACTCATAAATCTCTCAATTATTGAAGTTATGAATTGAAATCACAAACTGGAATAAATCTGATATAAAATCTGCGAACTGTAATTCTGAACCAGCAAACTAAGAAAACTCCAAAATTGACCAAATTCATACCACACTCAATAAATTCTTACCAAACTGAAAGTGCGCAACTTGAGGAGCTAGGCAACCAGAAAACCTTCACTTTCCAAGCTCCAAACATCAACAAACACCAAGCACGAATTTTCTAAATCTCCAGTGAATGGTATGGCCCTATGAGAGGGTTGACCTCTTCTAAAAATTCAAAGACTTCATCATGCTCTTGCACAGAAAGGGTCGCCCCAAGCATACTAACTGAAAGAACCAATACCCATATGCAAATAAGAATTACCCTTAAAGTTGTTAATGATTTTCACCTACAGCCATGACTGAACCAGCAACAATAAAATCTGGAAATAACATCTAAATCTTCAACATTGAAGCTCAATGTGCACTTCTGGGTGAATCACACTCTCAATGAACCATCTAGGAGACCATAATTTCAAGCCCGAAGAATGGAGTAGAATTGCTAAGCTCTCCTTTAGCCGAATTCTGAAATTAATTCAGCAGCATAACTTTACAACATTTTCAAATATTATAAATGAGAAAGCAAAGGCTTTCTTTTATAAGTTCTAAGATGACTCTTCAACTTCTCCAACAGAAACTCCCTTTCTTGCTCTTGAAAATATTTTAATTTTTAAAACATTTCCTTCCTCTTATTTTTGGCATCCAAGTCTAGGGAGATAATAAACTTCTAATAAAATAATAACCACCTTCAAAGTGGCGTCCATCCTTAAGGTCATTTTTCAACTTTAGAAATATTAAATATTTCTTTTATGAGACATCCTCCCACTTATGACCACCTTTTAGAACTTCAAGTTATTATGCTAGGACAAGGGGTCATAAACATATTAGAATAATTAAATGATTTAAATAATCATTTATTCCAAAATGCACCTTAGAAAGCCAAATTCAAGAATACTCAACTGCTTTGCTCAGAGTGAAAAGCTTACTGTGTTGCTGCCGATTGGAGTTCTGCTAAAATTAGAACTTACTAAAAATAATAAATTTTGGAAAGTTGCTCTACTCACTTTGCATGTCATATTATTGCGAAGCTCTCTGAAAACCCAGAAGGAATCCAGAGTCAGAACTGTAAAACTCCGATGTCTGGCTAAAAATAGCAAGTTCCAGAAAAGGTTGTCCAATGAAGATGCATGTCACACCATTCCGAAGCTCTCCAAAAACCCAAAAAACATCACCAGACATGCATCAGAAACTCATACATGCAAACCTTCAAAACTGCCTCAGAACTCCAATAAAATAGGAAACCCTAATTTTACCTCTAACAAGCCTACAGGCTTCTGGAAATAGGCTATTAGGCAACGAAGAACAAATGGCAAAAATGGGGACATTAAAATTGTATGAGGTGCTCCAAACGATTTAGTTCACAACCTAAGCAAGAAACAAATGCCTTTAAGCTCAACAAACATAACCTTGATAAACAACATGCAAGCTTTCTACAATTCATGGGTTAAAATCTCTATTTGATTTGCTCTCTATATCTCTATGCTATGGAAATGACCTTGAATTTTAAAAAAGAGTAGCATTTGTCTCTTTTTCTACTATTTTTTACATTTTTTTTCAAATCCGATTGTTTCCCGATTTTTTCAAAAAATCCCTTTTGGTTTGCCGATTTTTTCCCCAAACGTTTTTGCTGCTATGCTTCAAACAATTTGGCATTTTTAGGGAGCCCTAGAAAATTAGTAGTCACGACTTCTCCTTGTAGTTTAGCTTTTATTAGTAAATTTTGGTTGTGCACTTTTTTCACTCAATATAAAGTAGTCATCATCTAGTAACTAAAATTTCTTTTCAAAAGAAGTGCATCTCTTGGCATCTCTTTTGGAGGTTCACGTGATTTTATCTTGGAGGGATGATCGACGATGACATGGCTCTTTCTTGGCCAAACGATGATAGTGAAGGTGAATTCTTGTAACAAGAGCCATCGGCTTACCCTTCCCTGTATGATCAGCTTATTTACCAGGTACATGAAGGCTTGGTAATCCATGTAGAACGTGAAGGGTGTAGCCAACAAGTAGTGCCTAAATTTTTGTATGGCATAAACCTACCTGAGTGCTTCCCTCTCCGTCGTACTATAATTCTTTCCTGCCTTCGACAACAACTGGCTTGCGAAGAATACCTGGTGGTCTAGCCCTTGCACTCCTACTTGATGCCAGAGTTGCTCTGATTGTGTAATTTGAGGCGTCAACATGCACATGTAACTCTTTATTCCAATCTAGATATGCCAAAATTGGTGAACTAATTACTCATACTTTTAGCTTTTTAAAGGCTTTTTCCTGATCCTCTATCCATATGAATGGTTGCCCCTTCCTCATCAATACATCCAGTGGATAAAAAATCAAAGCGAAGTTTTTGATGAACCTTTTGTAGTACCCGACATGACTGAGGAATGGCTTCACGCCAGTGATGTTTTGCGGTGCTTCCATCTGTACGATTACCCTTATTTTGTCAAGGTTTGTCTTAAGTCTTGCTTTGCAGACGATGTGGCCAAACAATTTTCCCTATGGTACCACGAATCAACACTTTTTTGGATTTAGCACCAATCATGCTGCTTTGCATCATTCCATACATTCTCCCAATGCCTTTAGATGCTTCTCTTGGTCACTATAAATTGACCAGCTGTCAAGGAATGCCTTGCGATTCCCCACAGATATTTTATCAAAAATATGTAGGATGATTCTCTGAAAGGTTGCTAGAGCGTTGCATAACCCGAACGGCATCTGGTTGTACACATACACTCCATCCTCAACTACAAATGTCATCTTTTACTTGTCTTCTTTGATGATGCTTATCTGATTGTATCCTAAGAATCCATCCATGAACGAGTACATCTAATGATCAACAACTTCTTCGAGGATTGTCTCGGGGAACGGGATTGGGAATGGATCCTTGATAGTCACTGCATTTAGGCTTTTGAAGTCTACACATATTCGGATTTGTTCTGACTCCTTCAATGAGATCACTACTGGAGAGACCGATTTGCTCATCTTCACTTTAAAAATGATACCTGCCTCCAGTATTTTCTCAATCTCCTCTTGTACTTTGGCAGCATAATTCTTATTCATCCTATAAGGTCTCTTCTATACAGGTTGTGCTCTTGGTACAAGGGGAATCCCATGTACGCATAATTTTGGCAGTATCCCTTTGAGATCTTTGTATTTCCAGGCAAAGGCATCTTTGTATTCCATGAATATTTCAAACGCTACCGCTTCAACATTGGGTCCCAATCATCGCCAACCATGATCATCTTTGGGTTGTCTTCCTCTCCCAGGTTCACCTCCTTCATCTTTGGCTCCTCATACTTGATTGATTCATCCCGTTCAAAATTGTGGGTTGGTGTGTCATCCAATTTTTCTAGTCCCTCATATTCCCTATACTCAGACGGAAATGACTAACTAGTTGTAACTTTGTCTTCTTCCTTGATCTCCCCGATTTGTATCATGTTCCATTCAAGGTAAAACACCTCGTCTTCCATCTGTGAATGGAATAGCCTGTTGAGAGAACTCGTATCATCCTCAAAGCAATTGTTGAGGTCAAGTACCCCTTCATCATTAGGTTACATGAATTTTCTTCCTTCGTCTTCATATGATTCTCCTCCATCGAATTCTAACTCGAAGGACACCAATTCTTTGCTCATAGCCCGATACTTGAGGTCAATGACGTACTTCCTCCCATTGCTCTTGATGGAGAGTGTGTTTCGTTTCCAGTTATTGTCCGCCTTGGTTGCAATCAACCACCCTCTCCCAAGCAATGAATTATACACCTTCTGCAATGGGATGACGACAAAGTTCAACAAAAATTGTTGTCGATGGTCACCTTTTGTGCCATGAGTGTACCCAATGGTTTGATACCATGTTGATCGATGCCTACAAAGTGAAATGTTGGTGGCCAAAGAGTTGGTTACCCGAGACACTTCGAGGTCGCCTTTGGTAGTATGTTCACTCCCGAACCTCCATCGACGATGTTGTTTGTGAGTTTCCTTCCCATGATTTCCATTTATACGATGGTTGGCTTCCTCACGATGTTCACCATGAGTAACATTGGATTGAGGGCTTGTTCACCTACCAATAGTGGTACTGCCACGTCCTTGCTTGGACTTCCCTGTCGAATTTGGTTGTCACCTACTATGTTTGTAATTGCCACTCTTAGTTGTGGCATTGTCTATCGAAGATTTGTTACCTTGATAGGTACGGTTGTCTGCAACATTTGTCGTATGATGTTTTTTTCTGACTCCGATCGCAATGATGTACTTGTTGCTTCATTGGAGGTTCTCCTTTCTTTGACCGTCGCCTGTTCTACTTCCACTTTGGCCTCTCAAAGTCTTTCCTTCTCCATACAAGGATCTAGATAAACTGCCTTCTTCGTTTGTGCTCTGGTAATTGCCAGAACTTCCTCGTCCTCCACTTCTAGCATGTTGATAACTTTCTGTTTCAGGCAGTCAGTGTCTTCATGATCACCCGGTCCACACCACTTACATAACATTCCCCCTTTGCCTTGATTGTTTTGGCATTCTTTGGCGAAGTGCCCCCATTTATTGCACTTTCAGCACTGGATCATGGGTCTTCCTTTAGAATCGTAGTAGATTCAGCTTATTGTTGTTGTACCTGTCATTATTTCCTCTTTTGCTGCAGTACCTATCAAGAGATGCATTACTGTTATTATTTTGCAATTTAGGAGGTGTGGTCGGAGGAGTTGACTGCTCCCCCTAGGTGAAGAGCACTTGTGTGCTTGTTTTTAAATTGTACAAACATTCCTTGATGGAATGTGTTAGTTTTAGGATCAGAAATGAAAGCAATCAGAAAATGCAACACATAATGAACACAACAAGATACCCTGGTAAAACCCTCCAAACTCGAAGGGAAAAAACCCAGCAAATATATCGCTTATATATTCTGGAATAAGAGCAGAAATCTGCTTACAACTCAGGCCCAACACAAGGCCGAATTTGATACAATGAATAATAGCACCTCTCCTAGATGTGAAGATACAAAAAGAATATATTTCTCCCTGAAATATATTTGCTGCAACAATATGATGATCTGCTGCTCAAGATGATGATCTGCTGCTCACGATAATGATTTGTTGCCCAAGTGCGAACTTCTTCAAGGAGTGGGAATATGATGAATGAACTTGATGATCAAATGGGAGATCATCACCTTGTATTTATATAAAATAAGGTGACTCTTCAAGAAGGTCGGCCTCATATCGATATTAAAGAAATATTATTTCTTTAATGAAGTCGGCCCATTTAATTATACACAATAATTAAATATTATAAGTGAAGGGCCTCTTCACTGCAATAAATGAATAGCTGTTAGGCTATATGAATTTATTATCTAACATTCAAGGCGGAAGTATGTAGCGCGAAGCTACAACATCAACACTCCCTCTTAGCTAGGGAGGAATACTTCCAGCTAAGTAGGTCATATCACCTCATCGTGATGTCAACCACGATGGCTACTCCTATATGTGGAAAAGAGCATATCACCTCATCATGATATCAACCATCATGGCTACTCCCATGTATGGTACATGTGCACAAGTGCCCATCACTCAATGTGATGTCGTCACCTCATCGTGACGTTCACCATGGCTACTCCCAGAGGGTGAATAAACACAAGTACAAGAAAACCATCACGGACTCTCTCATGTGATGTTGTCATGGAGTCATACACATGACATCCACCATGGCTACTCCCAGAGGGTGGAAACAAGGGCTTGCACCTCAAATCTCTCTCACAGAGAGAAATGCATTAAAGCAAATCATAGAAGATCATTGAAGTTGAGTCTCCCTCTCAGCTAGGGCTTCATTCTCCACAATACCAAGCTTGTCTCGGAAGTACACAAACTTTACTCTGAAGAGAGGCTTGGTGAGAATGTCTGTCGTCTGCTCATTAGTGCTAATATATCTCAACTGAATTGCTTTCCTCAATACCATATCTTTGATATAGTGGTATTTGATCTCAACAGGTTTTGTTTTGTCATGGAACAGTGGATTGACAGAAAGCTTCACACAGCTTTCATTAATGAATGAATGACAATCAGCTCCAATGATTGTCCAAACAATCCTACAAGGAGCTTCTGAAGCCACATTGCTTCTCGAGCTGTCACACATGCTGCAATGTACTCGGCCTCTGCGGTGCTCAATGCTACTGAAGACTGCTTCCTGCTACACCAGGAGATCATCGCAGACCTCAAACTGAAACAACATCCAGAGGTGCTCTTCTAATCAACAACACACCCTGCCCAATCGGAATCAGTATAACCATGCAGCTTCAAGTCCACACCAGAAGAATATCTCAAGCCATACCCAACTGTGCCACGCAAATATCTCAGGATATTCTTTGCTGCAACTAGATGTATTTGCCTTGGTTCACACATGAACTGACTAGGTGCACTCATAGCAAATATTCGGTCTAGTATTGACTAGATACATCAATGATCCAATCAACTGCCTGTACATAGTAGGATCCGCCAGATCTGAACTAGTTGCAGCCTCTTTTAACTTCTGAATAATTGGTTTCCATAGGTGTAGACATGGATTTGCAATCCATCATACCAAATCTCTTCAAGATGTCTACTGTATACTTCCATTGACTCAGAATGATCTCATTAGGCCTCTGCCAAACTTCTAAACCAAGGAAGTAATGCATGTATCCAAGATCCTTCATTTCAAATTCAGAAGCTAACTCCTCCTTGCTTTTGATAATGAGGTGATCTTCTCCAGTAAGAAATAAATTACCAACATAAAGAGCCAAGATTAACTAGATCACCATCTTCTTTAGGTTCAGTAGGCTCCCTCTAAATCTTTAAGTACTTGCATCAACCTTCTAACCTCTTCGTCCAAGATTTGCCTACAACGCTTGCCTTAGAGAAATGGTTTCTAGCGCACACCTCTTCGACCTCATCCCAAATCACTCTAATCTGAATAGGTTTGCGGAGCTACCAATGTTAAATCCAGGTTGACTATCTTGAGCAATTCTGATCTCAACTGTTGAAGGGGATCTTCAAGGATTTAGCATCAGGCCTTGCAACACTGCAACCTTCACTTCTTCTTCGTGAGTCACAAAACTCCCTCTGAAGGTTAATTTCTCTTTTTCGAAAAGACTGATCACAATGACAACCTGAATAGGTTCTTCCTTTTCGAGAGATGTCTTCAGCCACCAACTCAGTCCCATGGCTGCAAGCTGTGTCTCCATTCTTCAGCCTACAGGATGCATCAAGCTCTTCTTCTCTTGAAAAGCAATCTCTTTCGCTTCTTGGTCCGTCCTGAAAGCATTAAGGAGAGATTACTTAATAGTTCATAGAGCTCAGCTATTCTGAAGAGAAATACCAATGCTAGAAGCATACATGATTTACTATCTCAATGTTATAGCATGAATTAATAACTACATAAGAAATTCATGAAATTTATCCAACCATGAAATACTTATCTCATCAGAATCTCCTTAAATAATCCCAAATAATTAATTCATCATTCATTTGCTTCTCGATCCAACCTGCATTTTAAAGGATTAATAATAATAATAATAATAATAGTTTATATATAAGAATCAAACTATAAGTGAAATATGTAGCAAATATCAAAAGATCAAAAATAAAGAAGTAATAGAACTTATCTTTATTGATTTGGATATATCTTTCTTCCATCTTTTACTCCTCTCGAAAGAGCTAATCTCAGCACAACAAGAGACAATCTGCTCAACTCAGATTTCTTAGACACATTATGCAACCAGCATATTTAACATAGAACCAGGTCCCTCAAGGCACCATCACAGTCCATGCACATAGAGAATGGTACCGATGTGACCATCCAATCACAACGAGATTGCAGTTCTCTTATCATCTCTGAGTCACACTAAAAAACTTTTCACAACTAGCATGAACATCTCACAATGAATTAAGGGTGACTCCAAAGGATATCATCCCAAAGATCACTATTCAAGAGGAGGCACGATCTTTACTACACACACAGAATTTAAATAAGTGACATCAGATCTACACAACTCAACAGACTGAATTTTACCCCCAGATTTTAAAAAATATAAACAATAATAAAATACTCATCTTTTGTTTTCGGTACACCATTGAGCTAGATTTGTAGCTGAGTCTCATCTCTGCCACCTTCACTCAATGTTGCCATCAATTTTACCCTCATCCTAATTTCATATCAGCTAACAATGAAGACTCAGCCCCAAGTTTAGATAACATCTTGATGACTAGTATTAGGCACGCTTGGTGAATGTATACACATGAAGCTCTTGCAAAAGAATACTAGGCCATATCAACCTCACGCCACAATAGTAATGTATTACTTGAGCACAGAACTTCACATGCAGCTTCAACAAAAGGTCTTTCCAACCCCATGATTATTACTAGTGCCTCACTTTACTCTGAGACGCCGCTTCTAATTAGCACTGAAGGTCTGGACTAATATAATTCCAATCACGATGTCTCATGATTCTCCATATCTAAGCTTGGACAGAAGTCGATATGATTTTATAGAGCTTCTGAATCTGCGATTCCTCAAACTTCACCTTATATGACGATTTGACCTTTCCTGCCTCCCATGTAACTTTGATCTGAAGCGGCAACCTTATGCGACCTCCAACATTTAATCCAAGCGATTGCCAAAATTAGGAGCAATTACTATATTATCGTTCAGCTCTCGATAGTCTTTAAATTAGCCGCTCTCAAAGCATTCATAATAGTCCGCCAAAGGAAGGATAAACACAAGGATACGCCATCATAAAAACTCAGGCCATGACACCTATAGCCTTCTAACATGTCAAGGATTGACAACCTAAGAAGCCTTCTGAATACTGCATCCAATATGATGAAGTTCGTCTCAAGGTTTGCATTTGAATCCGCTAGAATTGCTTGGACAAATCTGATCAAATCCAAACCCGCTCTGATACCATGTTAGTTTTAGGATAAAAAATAAAAGCAATCAGAAAATGCAACACATAATGAACTGTTGACGGGTGTTTTATGACCGCACCAACACAGAATAAAGTTTCCAACGGTAACTCTAT
Organism: Sequoiadendron giganteum; assembly: GCA_007115665.2. NCBI lineage: Eukaryota > Viridiplantae > Streptophyta > Pinopsida > Cupressales > Cupressaceae > Sequoiadendron > Sequoiadendron giganteum. The sequence continues at coordinate 391,106,376 of CM021108.1, read as the reverse complement.
CCTCTCTTGATCAAAGTATTTCGCATGCTAAGATTGCGTAAAAGATCATACGTTCAACTCCAAGGTTCCTTATGCAGGGGATAGACTCAATTGGCTCGATGTGATTTGCTGGTTATTTCAAGGGTACTTACCTGAGTTGCTCATTCAAAAGAAAAGGATTCTCAAATTTCGGGAGATTTGTTAGTGACGCTTGGGTTTTTAAACTAACCGGATAATGCTGAATGTAAAAGGATATAAGGATTAGAGATGCTACCATCTACTCTAAATGTGGAACGCGAAGATCAATTCTTGCAAATTTCAAACCAAGCTCTGCTTTGCCTCACTTCGGACGGCTTCCGCAGAACCAGTGCAATCTTCAAAGGGATAACAAGAGATATTCAAACCTAGATTCAACATGCAGAGACCGTCATAACGATGCATATCAACATATAAACCGCAATTGAAGTTAAGTTCACAATATTCCAGTTGACTACGCAAGGCGAACCCACCATCAATGAGCCCGCTAGTGGTATGGATAAGCGAAACTTGCTCAAATTAAACACCACATTCGACAACTACCAACCACTTTCATGAAATAAAATCTATTCTACTTTAAGCTACTTTAAGACTCTAAGTGAACCGGAGAGACAAAAAAGCCTTGCTAGCTACTCACAACAAAAGATAGAACCACCAAGCAATGATAAATCTTTGTATTATAAGAGTGTTCACAACAACTTCTTACAAAGTCTTCAAATGGGAAAACTTTCTTTCCTCTTCAATCTAAACTATGCAATCTATGCCCTACTCTCTATCTATTCTAACTTCTATCTTCTCTACTCTCTGATTTCTTGATCTAATCTAATAAATTACAAATGAGAGGGGATGCCCCTTTTATAGTTGGCCCAGTCCAACGGACGGCTCAGATTCAATTACAAAGAAGGGCTCAAATCGAGCCACATATGCCCTAATTAGGGTTTTTGCCCTAAAAACTGCCACAGAGAGGAGTGGGGCAATGAATGCACAGGAGATTCTCCACTCCTCTGCAGGAACCACTACGAGCAATTAGTGCCCACTATCCTCCAGAAGATTCTCGTCCAAGAAAACGTGTTCCCACTGTTCTGCCTGCCAATTCTGTTGCGCTAGGAGGAGGGTAAAAGAGTCTCTAAGATTGTTTCCACAAATAATAAAAATTGAGAGGATCCAAAGTTCGACTATTCAGTTGTTCGCGTTCAGCCCTCCTGTTGTTTTAATTCCTAGACGCACTTCTTCCTCGTAACTTTCATATTTCTCTAGCCCACTGCCTTGGGCGCATATGCCTCTTCCGTATCACGTTCTTAATGCCTTTGACAAATTTCCCCTACCATTTCCCTTTCCTTGGGAACTTTTTCACCTAATTTCTTCATCTTTACTTTGTCGCGTGCCTTCTTGAGTTGGGCGCATACTAGGTCCTCGTGGAGAAATCCCAACACTTAGCCGTTTTTCCCAACATCTTCCTACAAAACAAAAAGAAGAGCATCAGAACATTTATAATATAGATTCACTTCACTTACCCAATTTCCATGTTCTGATTTCCAAGGTCTGCTTGACCTCTAGATCTGATAAAATTCATCACTTTTCTAGCAAACTTTCATAACCTTTCAACATCTGTGTGCATACCATCCCGATGTTTTCATCCTCTTGCCTTCGACAATTTTATCTGTTTTATAAATTTCATCCACTGTAATCTAGGCACTCATTTTGACATCACCAGCCGAGGCATTTTTTGTAAAAACATTTCTTTTATTTGCCTTAGAAAATTTATTTTCGCCTAGGAAATTCATCAACAAGCACCAGGCTAAAATCTCTGCCGAAAAATCTTGACCGAGGCGTGGAAAATTTCCCAGAAGAAATTTCCCCTCAGAAATCATCATTTTCATGTGTATCCAAACGAAGGGGTAAGTTTAATTTTTATTATTTTTGAAAAATAATAAAAATTGCTAAGGTTTATTCCATTTTAATTCTGGGCACACTTCACACCTGTAGCCTTCACTTTTCATGCCTTGGCGTTTTTCTTGTTTCCCTAAAGAAATTCTCTTCTTGCTTATGGGCACACATCACCTTGCACTCGAAAATTTTGTATTACCCCCTCCTTTGGCATATTTCTCATCTTCACCTTAGGAAATGCCTTAGAAAATTTTAGAAAATAAATTTTCTTAACTCACCTTGGGCGCATTTCCTAACACATGCTTCCACCTTCATCTCCCAAGCACTTCCACGCCTTAGCAACCTTTACCTTACACTTAGCAATTTTCCCAACTTCCTTAGGGCGCATATGAGGGTGCTTGCTTTTATTTTCACCACTTGAGAATTTTGATCTCCCCATTCCTTCACAAGGGCGCATTTGAACCCCTTACCTTCCATTTTACACGACTTAGAAACTTTTTTCAAGCCTTCCTCCCTTAAGGGCACATTTCAGCCCATGAGTTTCTATTTTCCTTTACTTAGAAACTTTTTCATCATATAACCCTTGCTGGGCGTGTTTTAGAGGTGACACTTTCATTTTCAACTTAGAAACTTACTCTCACCTCATACTCCTTGCCTGGGCGCACATAGAAGGGTGTGCTTCTATTTTCACCTGCCTTAGAATTTTTTAAGCCTTCTCATTCCTTCAAGGGCGCATTTCACAAGGCCTTCTTTTATTTTTCACGCCTCTAGCTTGCCTTCTCATCTTGGGCGCATTTTGCATGTGGTGGAGGAACTTGCTTGTGCCTTGGGTGCATTTGAGGGTGTGAGGGAATTTGCTCAAGCTTGAGGGCGCATTTCACCTATGCTACTTCCACTTTCCATGCCCTTAGAATTTCTTTCATGCTACCATCCCAACCTTGGGCGCATTTAGGGAGGTGTGTAGGAACTTTTTATACTTAGCATTTTTTTTTCAACATCCTCTCACACCTTGGGCACATTTCACATAGGGTGGAGGAATTTCCCAACACTTAGAATATTTTCCCTTGTGATTTCTCTAACTTGGGCGCATTTGAGGTAGGGTGGAGGAATTTGCTTGCACTTAGATTTTTTTTATCACCATGCTTCCTCCATTGACTTGTAGGTTGGGCGCATTTGGAGGTATGAGGGGAAATTTCCAATACTTCACAAATTTTTTATCAACATCCTCTCAACCTTGGGCGCATTTCACATAGGGTGGAGGAATTTCCCAACACTTAGAAACTTTTGATGCCAACCTTCATGCCTTGGGCGCATTTCCTTGGTGGTAGAGAGGAATTCTTAATACTTAGACATTTTTTATGCTAGCCTTCATGCCTTGGGCGCATTTCCTTGGTGGTAGAGGAATTCTTAATACTTAGACATTTTTGATGCTAGCCTTCATTCTTGGGCGCATTTCATAATTCCTCCTGCCAGTTTCCATTTGTGGACTTAGAAATTTCTTCAACGCCTCAACTACCTTTGCCATCTATTTTTAGTAAATTCTGGAGGAAGGTGCCTCTTCATGGCTTTTCACCCATTCTGATCCTGGAGCTGGCGTGATATGTTTCTTGTGACCCTGCCACCTTGTTTATACCTGTTGCCTGAGATCATCTGCTATTTTTATCCCTCCTGCTATTTTTAGCAAACCCTAAAATTGCTTGACTTTTGCAGCTTCGTTTGATTTGAAACTTTTTCCACATGATATTGATGATTTGAGTGCCCTGTTCACACCTGCCTCTGGCACAGACCTGCTATTTATAGCCATGAAGAGACTTACTAAAAATAGTAAGTATTTTGATTTCGTCCAAATTTTGCCAGTAGGCTATCTGAAAGATGCTGGTCTTGATGGGGTACTTTATTTTGACAATTTTTGTGTTTCACCCCCTATTTTTAGGCATAAAAGTGGAAACCCTAATTTGACTTGCATGTGCCTCAAACGACCTCCGTTTGACTTGATTTCTACTGCATGTTGCTCTGCTTGCTGAATTGAAGTGTCGGGTGGCTGCCGGAATGAACCTGCTATTTATAGTAAGTGTTCGAAAAGTGACTAATCAGCTGTCGAATGAGTTTGCATGTTACAGTGCCCGAGGGATCTCAAAAAACCCAGAAAACTGGTCTGCGTGCGTGCATTGGCTAAAAATAGTAAGTTCCTGATTCATGATCCACTCTGCTTGCATGTCATATCGTTGCGAAGCTCTCGAAAAACCCATAAGGAATATCCAAACATGCACTAAAAAACTCTGCATGCAAACCCTAAAAATAGCCTCTGAAGGCTGAACTGCTAAAAATAGCAAGTTGTCCAATTCTGTTCAAATTTTGCGTGCGAGTACCTTGAAGTGTCCTGGACGTGGTGGAGCAGTCAAAATTCCAAAATTCTGAGGAAAATACCTCAGATTGAACACTTAATAAAAATAGTAAGTCGTCAAAACATGATGAAAATTTAGTGGGACTTTGTCTGAAGCATCTTGATCGTAGTGCCAAGCTCATATTTCAATTCGATAATTCAATTTGACCTCAAACAAGCCTGAAGAATAAAACCCTAACTTCACAGACTTAGCCAAAATTTCAACCAGGTCAAATGACGGGACATCCCCAAAAGGACAGAAAGAATAGAGAGAGAGAGAGAGAGAGAGAGAGACGCAAAACAAAACCCAAAAGACCAGTATGGAGAAAAAATCAAGGGGCCCCCATTTGAATGAGGTGATGTGTGAAAAGGTCACAACATGAACACAACAAGCTACCCTAGGAAAACCCTCCAAACTCGAAGGGAAAAAACCCAACAAATATATCGCTTATATATTTTGGAATAAGAGCAGAAATCTGCTTACAACTCAGGCCAAACACAAGGCGGAATTTGATACAATGAATAATAGCACCTCTCCTAGATGCAAAGATACAGAAAGAATATATTTCTCCTTGAAATATATTCGCTGCAACAATATGATGATATGTTGCTCAAGATGATGATCTGCTGCTCAAGATAATGATCTGCTGCCCAAGTGCGAACTTCTTCAAGGAGTGTGAATATGATGAATGAACTTGATGATCAAATGGGAGATCATCACCTTGTATTTATACAAAATAAGGTGACTCTTCAATAAGGTCGGCCTCATATCAATATTAAAGAAATATTATTTCTTTAATGAAGTCAGCCCATTTAATTATACACAATAATTCAATATTATAAGTTGGCCCATTTAATTATTCTCAATAATTAAATATTATAAGTGAAGCGCATCTTCACTGCAATAAATGAATAGTTGTTAGGCTATATGAATTTATTGTCTAACATTCAAGGCGGAAGTATGTAGCCCGAAGCTACAACATCAACAGAATGTCCCATTACCTGACAAATGTCGCAGAATGACTTTTTTGAGCAATTATTTTTAATGTGGCCTATTTTACAATGGTGCACCATAGTTCTTTAGTTTCTTTTGAGTTTTCTTTGTCGGCCTTCAACTCTTTCATCATGTGCATCATCTCATCAAAGGGTCTAAACAGTTTTAGATTCTCCATCACTATTGTCCTCTAAAATCTTGTCGTCATTCATCTTTCATTTTGTTGGAGAAGATATTTTTTCACTCATGATGTCCATTGCCCGATTGTAAGCTTCAACGTACAACGACGAAGGTACTACCTTCATCTTCTTGCATAGTGAGGGAATTAGTCCTTCAATGAACCAATGCTTCTTTAGTTGCTTTATCGACTGGTTCTCTAGTTTTACCAACAATTCTTTGAGCCTACAATTGTAAGCTTGTACATTCTCATGCTTCCCCTGTTAGGTGTTATAGATCTCCACAATGATCTCATTGTCATTCCGTAATAATCTTAATTCTTCCTCGAATGTCTTTCTCAATGCATCCCATGAGGTTGTGTCTTCTACTACCAGTTCAGTGAACCAATCTATTGTTATGCCTCGTAGCATTGTTGGTAATGCTCTCAACCAATAATCTTTGTCTTCTTGACCACTCGCTATCCATATGGTCTCACAAGTTTTGCAATGTCTCACTGGATCCTCCGACCTATTCCTTGTAAATTTTGGCAATTTTTGCCTTTCCACACTCAGACTGGTTGGTAGAGTCACCATCTTCCTTCTCCAATGTTCTCCCTCTGCATTGGATTTGTTTGGACTGTTTCGCTCAGTACGTTCTGATGCATGTCCTACACTCATGGCCACATATAAGTCCTCCACTCATCCACCCTCAATGCCCTTTGCACTAGTCCTAGGGGTCATTGTTGCACTCCCTCCATTCGAGGAACTTTGGTTCGGATCCTCCAATTCTCAAGTCTTCTCCTGATATGGATAGTTCTCTGATGTGACGTATGTTATTTTCAATTTCTTTGGTTAATTCATTTTCAAAGTCTCTTTCTTCTCCATCATCCGATACTGTCTCTACGGACAATTGTCCTACTTGGTTGGCAAGGTCTTGGTTTGGTTCTTCGGCAAGGTCTCGATTTGTTTCTTCGGCAAGTTCTTGGTTTGTTTCTTTAGTGATTCTTCTTAATCATCTTTGTTGTTCCTCTTGTTCCTTTACTCTCAGAGATCTTCGTACTCGTTCTTCTAACAATTCTTGATCGCTTGGAATTCAGTTCTTGTCTTTGTTCGAACATATGAGCATTAATTTCCGAGAGTACACTTGCGACTAGTGTCACATTCTTCCTCCTCCCGAATGTTTCGTTCTTCGTATTGTTGCAGTATTTGTTGTCTTCTTTGTTCCCAGTCTTTTTCGGCCCAAATATCCTAGAGTATGATGTAGTGATGTGCGATCAATCTCGATAGTCTGTCAAGAAGGCAATCGACCTCTAGGTTGATTGTCAGATTGTCCCAGATGGCTACCTAAGGGACCTCTCTCGTGAGAGCCTCCCTCCATATGTGTTCATTCAATGAGATATCCCATAGGTTTATAAGGTCCTCTATCAACGCATCTTCTCTTTCTGTTGTACCCAAACCAAAATTTTTGCTTCATTAAGGCATTTTGCTTAAAATGGTCTAAACCTTGTAAAAGTGGGGTCAAAACTCAGTTTTTGGGCAAATAAAGTATGGGCTTTTAGTCAGTGTGATGCCAGGAAGATACTGGCAAAATTTGAAAATTTTGAAAATTAGGGTTTTTGAAGTCTATTTTTAGCCCGAAACCCTAAAAAATAAGAACTTGTCAGAATTAGCTGAAATTAATTTTGATTGGCTTATTTCACATCACGATCACAGTGGTGAAGTCAGTTTCAGTTAAAAGTCAGTTTAAGGCTGGTGGGTAGTTATAACTTTTTCAGGAGAAAAGTTAGGACCTCTGAGGTCATTAATGGCAGTTGGCCAGTACCAGGTGTTAATATCTAAGCCTGAAACTCAAAGAAGAACACTCTACGATGAAAGATGTTGAAAATTATGCTTTTTGACGGAGGAGATTTTCAACGAGGTAAAAGTACTGTGAAATTGGCTAAGTCTGGATTGAAAATATTCTAAGTCTGGAGGTCAAAAGCGCCACTTTCAGCTAGGGGCGCCCATCATTATGGAAGCTGTATTCAACTTTTTGTGAGATTTTCTACCAAGATGATTTCTTCAGTTTCCTGATAGCTTCGCAATGAGCTAGCCAGCCAGTCCGACGGAGGAGTAAAACGCCTGAAAACGTAAAATTCAGTACAGAACGAGGGAAATGCAAAGTAGATGACTTTGAAGAGAAAAAGCGCCCCTGGAGGCCAGGGGCGCCCATCTTTTTGAAGATTCAAATGAAGTCTTTTGATCAAGTGACACCCAGGAAGTTTGTTTCTATTTTTGGTCCAGCTCCGCGACGCATCTGTCAGCAGGTGAATCTGAGTTGCCGAGTTGCCGCCATCAGTGGTCAAACTTGAGGTTCCAGACTTGATCAGAAACTATTCAGAAAGGACAAAAGCGCCCCTGGAGGTCAGGGACGCCCAAGGTTTTAAGACCTTAAATGAAATCTGTTTGATGATTTCAGATGCTCATCTCGTTCGTGTCAGCGTCAACTTTCCGTTCCCTGTCTCAGCTAGTTCAGAAGATGTCTTGGCATTTCGCAGCCGGAAGTGGAGTAATTTTTGCCAGTTGCAGCAAGGGATGACATTGGTTGGGAAAAGCGCCCCTGAAGGCCAGGGGCGCCCATGATTTAGGAAGGTTAAATGATATTTTTATACAAAGTGTTCATCAGGAGCCTTTGCTCAGAATTCAGTCTGCTCCGCAGTGAGCCAGTCAGCGTGTTCTGAAGTTTTGTCAAATACCGGGAAACGTCAAGTGAAATATGGTCAAGTTATCAGTGAAAATGATGAAAATGCCTGAAAATATTCTAACACTGAGGTCAAAAGCGCCCCTGGAGGCCAGGGGCGCCCATCTTTTTGAAGCCTCAGATGGTTGAATTTTGAATTGCCACCTCAAGGAATCTTCTTGTCAGATTTGGTCCTGCTCTTCATCGAGATTGTCAGCCAGTTGATCCGACGTGACAGTCAACCAGAATCAGTGATCGAACATGAGCTTCGTTTGAGGTTTTAGATTCTAAATTTTCAGAAAATGTCTAAGTAAGGAAGGACGCCTAAAGTCAAAGGTTGACTTTTTTGAAATTCAAAAGTAGAAGTGCGCATGAAGAGAGTTTTCAATTTACCAAATTTAGATCTTCAGTTAAACTCTTTGCAAGTCGACTTCTATTTTACCTATTTTTAGTCATAACTGGCAAAAACTAGTTTGCATGCATTAGTTAACTGAGTCTTTCAAGGTGGCGCCCTAATTTGGGGTTGTTCTACATCCAGTTAACTGAGTTTGAAGCCAAATATAGGCCATGCGTGAGTTTTGAAGCACCAGTTGTACTTCAAGCGCCATTTCCAATGCTTGACATGCATTTCACACGCCTTAGAAGATATTTTGCTATATATTTTGCTAATGGCGTCCATTATTCTTCATCAGAGTTGACAAGAAACATCTTTCTTGAGCATAAAATTGATCTGCAGGTGCTACAGGTGTCAGATTTCAGTATTCTTCGTAGCTACAGATTCAGATTGTTCAAGGGAAGATTATTTCAGACTTGGTTTCTAGTTTGCATGCAGGTGTTATCAGTTCTACTTCAAGCATAGGCGAATTTTTACAGAAGAAGAGAGAAAACAAAAAAAATAAAACTTCTATTCTTTTGTCTTACTTTCTTCTATTCTCGTCTTAGGTTTTCTTCGCATGTCAAAGAAAACGACAGATTTTTCAGAAAAGCATCATCTGGGTTTGAATATTTCAGCATCAACAACAATACCCATGTCTTAGATTATTTTGTGAAAATTGCCCCGTTGCCTCTTTTCTAGAAGCACTGTGCTTTTTTCCAGAATTCTCTTTGCATGTGGGCCTAAATCACGTTTTTTCGCAAATCTGTTGATCTGGGTTGTTTTAGGATCCATTTCTACACAAAACCCATGTTCCAGATTTTCGCGGGAAAAATTGCCCCCAGTGCCCCTAACTGCCAGTTCAAATCTCAACCGAAAACCTTTTGCATGCAAGCCTAAATCCCATTTTTTCACAATTCTAACGTTTTGGGTTGCATTAGAATTTGATTCTGCACAAAACCCATATCTTAGAATTTGTCCGAAAAAATTCACTTCCCCTTGCTATTTTTAGCCTATCCTCGAGCTTTTTCAGTTTTTCCAAAGTTGTCCAAACATACCCGACTTTACAGTCAAAAGTCTAGTTTTTCAGAATGCAGTATAATCCCATAGATTATAAGGCCAAACAGGTCTTTCTTCATAACTTTCTGAAAACTACCGATACCGACTTAAGTCATGTTTTTCCCATCGTCAATCTGAACTCATTGGAGGGTATCAGCAGTACTACAATCAAAAATCTTGAACGTTCAGGGATATTTGCAGCGGCGTCCATTCCTATCTCAGTCTTTGATCTTGAGTTCGTACTTGCTTGTGTCAAGCATTATGACTCGTCTACCAGACAAATCAGATCGACAGATGGAAGGATTATTTGTAGCCTTAAGCCGAGGGATGTAGAAAAATGTTTTTCTATTCCTCCACGTTCAGATCATTTCGCTGTATCCATTTCAGATTGTGACAGAATATGGGAGGAGGACAAGGATAGATCACAGAAGAAAGTAGCTCAACGGTGGTTGAAAATTCAGAAAACCAACATGCCAAGGAAGATTGCACGTGGGGATTTCAAGGACGAGATTGCTATTTTGATAACTTTCCTTAACCGGTTAGCAGGTTCTGAAGACGCAAGTGTTTTCCGAACATGGATGTTCTACCTCATCTCACGAGTTATTGATAAAAAAGAAACATTTGACTGGGCCATGTTTATCAGCGAGTGTCTTCACCAGCAGATTACAGAGTTCCTAAAGATTCACGAATTCCATATGGTAACTTTTCTGGTTTACTTAGTTGCATTTCAAGGCAGCTTTAAATTATTAAAGACCGATGGAGTTCTGGGTGTTCAGCGAGTGTACGAATACTACCCTCAGTTGGAGTTTTCGAAAGCTGAACAGGACTTTACAGCAGTGAATGATCACTTTCTTATGAGAACAGTCAGAAATTTAGATAACGAGATGCATGTGAGGATTTCTACAGAGGCACAATCAGCAATGGAGAGTTGGGCAGATTGGTTTATCCAATTTCCTACTTTCACATATATTCGTGTATATGGATATACAGGAGAGCCTCTGATGCTACCGAGGTACCCATCGGATAAGGTTCTTTTCATGGAGTTCATGAGACAGGCACATGAGGTTCACACTTTTCTTCGCAATCGACATAAGCCAGCTTTCATCTTTCCGTTTGAGTTAGGTATTTACAAATGCAAAACAGCTGCTGATTGCAAGTTAATGGCACACGAGTTAGAGAAACTTCAGCTTGGGTGTTTTCCTCAGAAGCGTGCCTATGATCCGTTGGGTCATTATTCAGCAAGGTTGGAGCGAAATGTTTCACATTCGGCAGCGCTTGAGGACTTTTGGGTCAATTGTGAGGATGAATTTGAGGTGCGCCGTCGTCATTATTGTAGGCTTACTATTCCACAGATTGCTGATTTCTTATCAGAGGATGTGGAAGGTTTGTCTGATGATGATGGCGAGATACTACTTCATTCATTCATTAGAGACCAAGTTGCTCGCCAGCCACTTCGCCAACCTGATTGGTATGTTCCATTGAACACTTCAGTGAAAGACTTATCCAGGTCTGTTATCAAAACCACCATGTACTTCCTTGAGAGCAAGCGGAAGCGAAGGGTGATCCCAGTTACAGAGCCGCCAGCAGTGGTAGCTTCTTCTTTACCTTCTACTTCTAGAGCTAAACCTCGAGTCAAGGTTACTATGAGGCCGCCTGAAGGGGTTAAGATGGGAATTAATTCAAAAGGAAAAAGCATCACCAAAAGGAAACAGGTTGAGAAGGAGCCAACACTTCCAGTTACAGAGACAGTACTTCCAGAGCCAGTTATTCAGACTGACTGAGGCCGGTTTGTCATCTCCAGGTTCACCTTTTTCAGCGCACTCATCTCCCATAGATATTGATTCGGAGCCTGAGATTTCGATACATGAGACCTGCATACCAGTGGATTTGCCAGCAGCTAATACAGTAGAAACGACTCCACCTCGAGAGGACAGTATTCCTTATTCATCTTGGCTCGAGAAGTCATTAGAGAGGGAGAGGCGTATGCCTTCATATAATCTTGATTTGTCTGAGTTTGGTGAGCCCTATCAGAACAGGTTGAATAAGAGGGCCAGAAAGCAGATAAATATTGAGAAGAATCTTGAGGCAGAGATCGTCATAGAGGTTGCTACTCCTCCAAAAGACAAATACTTGGATGAAGTTGATGTTGGTGATTTTACCTTCGTCAAAACTAATCTGGGTAAGAATACTCGACACACCGACGTGAATCTATTCAGAGTCGTCGCGAGTAATCTAGAGGAGCGCGTCATGAAAGATGGTGAGGATAAGGCAGTTCTCAAGGCTGAAATCAGACAACTTCGCAAGTACATCTCGGGTTTGCTTCATGGCAACAAGGGTCAAGCACCTTTACTTCCACAACTTCGAGAAACCGCCGCAGAGCAGCAAAAGATTCAACACTTGGTTAATCGAGGAAAGCTACTGGATACCTGGATTGAAGACTTTATCATTGCTGGTCGACACCTCCTCATAGAGCTATATCAGTTGAGGGTTGACGCACATAGTCTTCGCCAGAGAATTCAAGAGCTCGAGATTTGCATAGCCGAGCGTAAGCCGAAGGACCTGATTTTGATATCACAGCTTGCAGGAATCTATGACGCCATTGAAGCAGATGGAGATCAGAAGAAGGTCTTCACTTGGAGAGAATTATATCTTTGCAGGGTGGAGACATATGACAGGATTTCTGCTAAGATGAACATGATTCAGGAAAAGGTTGTTGCAGCTCTTCGTTTCATCAGCGAGTACATCACTCAGATCCCATGTCATTATCGGCATGAGGATGGTACCTACGCCGAGTTAGAGGCAGTTCAAGCTGAGTTCGAAGAGTTAGTTCGTGATAACCTATGTGGAGGGCCAGAGGCGTCCAAGATGGAGGAGTTTACAATGTTGACTATCAGTTTCAAAAAGGTGACCACAGAGGTTAGAGATAGTCAGAGGGAGATCCGAGATGGAGACAAAGAGTTGGACAAGCAGTTAATCATCGTGGACAGCGTCAAAGTGCCAGATGATGATACTATTGATAAATTCCTGGAGGAGATGATAAACTTGGAGTAGATGTTCAGTTAGACCATGCAGTTGCTTACAATGATGAGTCATCAGAAGTAGTTAACTCGAGGCTTCTTTCCGAGTTAACTTGCTGTTATACATTGCATGCATGTCTTTCTTGTAAACATCTATATATACTTGGAGATTAGATTAGATTTTTTTTCAGTTGACTGATGATAGCATTCCAGTTGACTTGCTTTCAATAAGGACGTGCATGTTGCACCTTGTCCATTTAGATTAGATGTTTCAGTTAACTGATGATAGTTTCCTAGTTAACTGTATAGTTTCATTCAATTAGGGTTTAGGAATAAGATCTTGCATGCATTGCAAGACTTTAGTTGACTCGAGGTGATTTTAGGGTTGCCTACACCTTGAAGTCTATAAATAAGAGCTTTAAGCTCATTTGTAATTTAACTTTTGCTTGATAGCATACATGCTGCGCCTACCTTGCCTGTAGTATTGCTATTATTGTATCTGTTCAAAGAGTAATTGCTGTTATAATAAATTGCTGCGCCTACCTTGCCTTCATGTTATTGTCATGGTGTTTATTCGACCTTAGTTAAATGGGGTTGCTGGTTTGATCGTTATTGCATGCGTGTTGCGTCTATACAATCTACTGTCCCAGTTGCTTACCTTTTGTTTTGTTTATTATAAGCCTATTCAGAAGAGCAAATAGTTGCGCCTACCTTGCCTTCATGTTGCAAACTGTACTTAAAGCTTATCGTTTGATGTGTGTGATAGTAGACTCATTCAGCCAAGCATAGTTGCGCCTACCTTGCCTTCATGTTGTGAAGCTGTACCAGGTTTACCGTTTATTTGTTTGTTTTAATAAACTTCTTCCGGATTAGCAAATAGTTGCGCCTACCTTGCCTTCATGTTGTGAGCCCGCACCTGGAGTTTATCGTAAATACATTCCTGCTCCATTTCCTCATGCTCTGTTTCTTGAGGAAACTGGATAGATTTAAAGAAGTTAGCTTAGTTGTAGTTAGATGATCTGCGAAACCAGAAAATACTTAGCTGCAACGTTCTAGGTTTTCTTAACCTTGTGCCTCTACCAGCTGAGAACAAAAAGATAGGACATTAGTTTAGTTTTCTATTTCATGCATTCCAGCACAACGAGGGAGCTTCCCCTCCTAATTTGAAGAGCACTCATTGCATAGTGTGCATAGCTGTCCGTACAAACTCACACTCCAGAGGTGTTAGTTCTTACGCCAACACTTTCTTCATTTGCTTGTACTAGCTCTTCGGCTAGCTGACCCATTACAACGCCATGATTCTCATTTGTGTTGTGTACAAGAGTTCGTATCGGCAACAATGCCAAATGTTTACTCCCTTATTCTACTTGCAAGATTTAGAAAGTAAACATAATTGACAAAATTACATAACATAAATTAATAACAACCATGTTTCGAAAGATATAGCTTTATTCCCTTTCATTCATGGATATGCAATAAGTACAAGAAAATCATACTAGCGGTCCCCAACTATGAACAACAAGTACATATAAATGGTAGACTGATGTTGGCTAAGAACTTAAGACTACCAACTCTCGGTAACTACTAACCAACTATACCAATTGTCGGGGACTAACATGTGATCACAAAACACAATTATTTATTTATTTATTTATTACCAAGCTGACTAAAATATATTTACTTGACTTTCAGCCGACTACATCTCTCCTTCCCTCTCTCTCTCATTTACTGTGGTTTGTGAAACAAACTCACTTTTAATACAATTTTTTAATCCAAATCCATTTTTCTGCTAACCAAGTTAAGATATTGCACCAGAGTTCTTTCTAAAAAACTCAGTTATCTAAAGCTTTTAATAATCTATAACCAAGGGCCCTTTGTTTATTGAACCTTCCATGTATGAAGCCCTTGGCCCAATGTAAAGTACAACAAATAAAATGGAGCATTTATAATGCATATCATTGCATCCCACCAATGAGGCATCCTGATTTATTCCCATTTAACAGTCATAAATTATTTCAATGAAATCTTTTTTATTCTAGCCAAAACTAAAACAGAAAAAATAGCACACTTCTGCCGCCTTTTATATCTTCAGAATATTAACTATAATTAACACAAACCAAGATATTCTCCTAAGTATTAGAAATCTCCCTCCCTTCCTTCGTGTGTGTGCATTTGTGAAAGAAGGGAAAGAGGCCCCAAAAAGCATGGTTTCCATTGCGAAAAGTAGTTGTACCAGCAAGATGCTACAAAACTGTGAAATATAACACGGAACTGAATAGGCATGTACTGATAGTTCACCCAAGCTACTATCGGCCAAACCTGCAAATCATAGACAAAACAATGTTTTAATAAAGCCTTATTGCATCCTTCCCTTTCTTTATTTTTCTATCATAATATTGTCTAATTAGAGCATCAGAAGGAAATAAGAGGTTATTTACCTTCCATGCATTTAGTTGCACAGAGGGGTAGTCCTTTCTCAACTTATTCTTCACAAAATTCCACCGTCTTCCTGCAATAAGAAAGCAGCTAGAAGCATCAGATTGATGTCATAAATAATAACAATGAAAAATGAAACAAAAACAGATAAACAGTCATCCTAGAGCCAAAACCTGAAAATAATATTTTCAAATTGAGACAAGCAAACTGGTATTTTTGAGTATTGAAAAGAATCCCAGCTGTAAGGTTATGGAATGTATCCAAACAAAACAAAAAATTGCTCTAACTTAGCATTGCATCCTCTACCACTCAAACCGACACTTAAAAAATAACACATTATCAAACACAGCGAATCTTAAATTAGTCCACTTAAAATTTTGGTGGTTGAGTTTTATACGTGTAAGAGAGTAATAATTAGTAATTACAATGGAAAACTTTAAAGCATAGAAAATGGATTTTCTGATTCACTAGTATTGTGATTAAGAAGGACATACACAAACTATCCAAACAACAACTTTAAGATGCAAAGTTATTTTCCAATGGGTAAGATGACATTATAGGAGAAAATCCTTTGTCCCAGCTGCTACCGTGGACTGCACATTTACTCAATTATTTGCATAATAACTATAAGGATTAGCAGGGTTTCACTTTTCATTAACAAGCAGCATATATGGGCGAAAAGACCAAATGACAAACATAGTGTCTCTAAAAAGAACTTCGAAAACAATAGCATGAATAGTGCAGGTTTTAAGAGAGAGATCATGTTAACACATTTTCTTTTAAAGCAAAACATGACAAGTAATAATTAATTTGAAATATTCAGTATAAAGTTCCTAATACATATGCATCATACAGAAACACATGGAATATTATCCAAATACAGATTTATATTGTACACAAATTACTGAAGATCTGATAATGAAACCATGTTGAGTAGAAATTCATTAAGATTGCAATTTATTTTTTAACAGGACCCGTAATGCTAATGAAGGAATGTAAATGGAATTTGAGTTGGACTACAAACCCATTCCCATATTTTGAATGATACTAAACCTACTAAGATTTAACATCTGATTACATTATAACAATTAGATTATGAATCATAAAGAAATTGATGAGGATTCTCGTATGAGCTAACAATAACTAGATTTTGGCTACTGTATACGGAGCTCAGATGTTTTTCTATCTCATCTATATATGGTCACTATCCTTTTAGGTTTCTATGTTTGTGAATGTACTGTGGAATCGTACACTAGGAAGCTGAGTGTATGGGCAACCATCATTACATGATTATATTGGTGTTCTTGGGTCTGCACTGCAATTAGCTGAGGCCTTCTGTCTCCTGATCTGGATGCTGAGCACTAAAGCCCTCTGGTGAAGAGGTTCATCTGTTGAAAGTTTTCAGCATTATGAGTGGTTTGATGGCAGACTATACTCTTCCTATGCTAAATTTTCATTGGGATCTATGTATATGATAGTTGTCTCAGGGCTGAGAGTTTTCATACTCATCGGTACAGCTGCTAGATTTGAAGACTAGGGATTCTGCAGTCAGCAAGGACATATCCCTGATAATTGACAATGTCAAGGACTGGGGCCTAAATAATAACTTCTGCAGGACCCCCCTAGATTTGGGGATTTATGGGCAGTGCTTCCACCATAATAAAAGAGAAAGTTAGTGTATTATATAGCAGCTTAATTATATATTATAAAGAATTATGTATGATCCCTACTAGAGTCAATAAAGAGGATCAAGTTTATGAATCTGAATCTAATTTTCAACACTAGGCTTAGCTGTAAATATTTTGTCTGAAGGAAACTGAGCATAATTGGTCACTCTCAGGACCTGTTTGTGTTTTTTCACTTTTTTCTATTATAAAGGGGCAATGTTGCCCCTCTTTATTGATTTAACCGTCAAAATGTTCACATTTTAATTTGCACTTTTCAGTACAACACAAAACAGAATAGCATGCAACGATAAACCTTTCTTCAAATTAGAAGGGGAAGCTTCCTTCCAACAGAAAACAAAACTGAACACTCAAACTTAAGGAAACTACCTCTAGCTATTTTATTTAGTTAGTTTGCAATGAGTGTCCAAAATCGAGAGGTTAACTTGTCCAAATTCGAGAGGTTACACTCAATGCAAACAAACTAAATAAAATAGCTATATTTTAGTTCTCAAGCAAGGGCACAAGGCTTATCAACACTTCTACTCCAGATGAGATATTTTATATCTTTTCTTAAAAGTGAACACCTACAATAGCGATCAAATGCTTGCCACCTTAAAGTAGGAGCATTTAGGCCCACAAACAATCCTACTATAATGTGCCCATTTTTAGGCCATGTTGTTTTGTGAATTTCGGCCAATTCTCGGGGTTTCTTTGTAAGCAAGGTGAGTTGGGGAACTCCAAAGTTCTTGGAGGATACGATTCCAGTGATGAAAGGTTTCTAATTATGGCAATGAGCTCAATGGGTGACACTAGTCTGAATGACTCTCTCCATAGTGTTTTCGGACTTTTGGGGTGTTCTCCAAACTTCTTGGAGTGCACGTCTATTTTTAAGTTACCAAATTGGCTTCATTCACTCATCCAATGCCTCAATATCATGTTGGCACAGTTAGAACTGGATTCTGACGTGTTTCGGGATTTCTCGTAACTTGGAGTAAACTATTTTAATATTTCACTCAAGTTTATAATGTTTATTAATATTTTTTATGGCTCAAGTGTAATGACTTTTCAAAAAGGTAAAGCGGTCTCCAAGTTGGACGCCTAGGAGAAATAAGGGTGTTGCACATGAAAACAAGGTTTTATTTTAAAGTAAAACGAATTTGTGAGAAAAAGTGAATTAATTAATTATTTTAATTAGAGTTTTCCCTCTCAAAAATCTATAAAAGGAGGCATTGGGGATCATTGTTAGGAGGCTGAAGAATCGATAATGAAGTGCTGCTGGAATCGATTGGGTTCTTTGAATCTTTGAGGATGAAATCCATAAAGGGTTTTTTCTAGTTTAGGAAATGCAAAATAATCACAAGCTAGACGGAGGAGTGATTCCATTCAGGAATCACAATTGGAGCTGATTGTGAAGTTTCCAGTTTGGTTTTCTTGTAATGGACATTTTGAAGTGTTCTAATATTGCAAATGCTTGTTGAAGATTGCTTTTATATTGCAGACTGTTAAGTGTGTCCATTTTGAGAGTTCTGGTAGCTGGCCGTACTATTTGCCCCTGCAGACCGTATAATCAATTTGATTAATGCCGATTGGAGAAATTGAGATTTACTTTTGGGTTTTTAACCATTGTTTTCCCTTTGCTAGGCGGCCAGGTTGGAAGATTTGCAAGGGGTAAAAATGAGTTTCTGAATTTTTAGCATCAAATCGCCCTTTTTCAGGCCACACCACTGCTGGAGGTGATTGGAAGTGTTAAATTGGAGTTTTCAAGGGTTTTGTGGCTGCGAATCATCCTTAGGAAGGCATATATGCTGGTGAAAGAGTATCTAGGTGATATTTATCAGTATTTTATTGCACAGAATTTCTTAAAGAATTATTTGACTAATCGCCCCTATGCAACCAGTGCCATTCTTGGTGTGATTAGACAGTTATCAAGTCTGATAATCATCTTTGATTTCATCATTGTTGGGAGTAAGTGATCAGGGATTGTAGGAGGAGTTGGGGTGCCTTCATAAGGAGCTTGTAAATGATGGACTAAAGTGAAGTTGCTGTTGTAGGTGACTGAAATGCCTTTCTGTCAACATCAGTAACCTTCAGACCTTATCTGCAGACCTTTAGCAGCAAATCCTTGGTGTCAAATAGTGAAGAAGAGCCTCTTTCCAGCGTCCAATCACAGGCCTCAATGAGGTATAATGATACTACTTTAAGTTGGGTAACTTATTTCACCATCTAGTGACATCTTGGGGTGATTCCAATCAGTTCATTTCATATTCTTTGTAACAGCTGATACATATTTTGGATTGGAAAAATTAATGAGCCAATATTGTAACACTAATTGGTAGTACCATCAGTGCCCTGGCTCTTGATTTGGTTTTGCTACTTACCCCACTGCATAAGTGGCTCTTGATACTTCTTGCTCTTGTTTTGATTAGCTACTTACCCCACTGCATAAGTGGCTCTTGTACTCACCCCACTGCATAAGTGGACTATGGCATTTCTCACTCGCCACTGAAAAGTGAAGAGTTGTTTATTTCTTGTATTCACTCGCCACTGAGAAGTGGAAGAGTTAGATAGCATTTCCTTATTGTATAAGCTTACCCACTGAAGAAGTGGTAATGCCTTAAGCTAACCCCACTGAATAAGCGGTTTCACTTTCAATTGCTTTAATTGCAACTATTATTGTAATTTTTACATCGTATGCTCTCACCTCACCCACACTAGGAACTTGGTGATTAGAAAGTGGAAAGGAAAGTTGATTAGCAATTTCTATTATTGAGCTAACCAGAATTTCAAAACAAAATTAAGGAGTAGTAGTATTTGCCCCTGCAAGCCATACCATCTATTTGATTAATGCTGATTGGAGAAATTGAGATTTGCTTTTGGGTTTTTAACCACTCTTTTCCCTTTGCTAGGCGACCAGGTTGGAAGATTTGCAAGGGGTAAAAATGAGTTTCTGAAATTTTAGCATCAAATCGCCCTTATTCAGGCCGTACCACTGCTGGAGGTGATTGGAAGTGTGATAAATCAGAGTTTTCAAAGGTTTTGTGAGGCTGCAAATCATCCTTAGGAAGGAATCTATGCTGGTGAAAGAGTTTCCAGGTGATATATCAGTTTTTAATGCATAGGATTTCTTAAAGAATTATTTGACTAATCACCCCTATGCAGCTAGTGCCATTCTGGGTGTGATTAGACAGTTGTCAGGTCCGACAATCATCTTTGATTTCATCATTGCTGGGAGTAAGTGATCAGGGATTGTAGGAGGAGTTGGGGTGCCCTTCATAAAGAACTTGTAAATGGACTGAAGTGAATTTATTGCTGTAGGTGACTGAAATGCCTTTCTGTCAACATCACTAACCTTCAGGCCTTATCTGCAGACCTTTAGCAGTAAATCCTTGGTGTCAAATAGTGAAGAAGACTCTTTCCAACACCCAATCACAGGCCTCAATGAGGTATAATGATACTACTTTAAGTTGGGTAACTTATTAAACCATCTAGTGACATCTTGGGGTGATTCCAATTAGTTCATTTCAAATTCTTTGTAACAGCTGATGCATATTTTGAATTGGGAAAATTAATGAGCTAATATTGTAACATTGATTGGTAGTACCATCAATGACCTGGCTCTTGATTTGGTTTTGCTGCTTACCCTACTACATAAGTGGCTCTTGATACTTCTGGCTCTTGTTTTGGTTAGTTACTTACCCCACCGCACAAGTGGCGCTCGTACTCACCCCACTGCATAAGTGGACTCTGGCATTTCTCACTCACCACTGAAAAGTGGAAGAGTTGCTTATTTCTTGTATTCACTTACCACTGAGAAGTGGAAGAGTTAGTTTGCATTTCCTTATTGTAAAAGCTTACCCACTAAAGAAGTGTTAATGCCTCAAGTTAACCCCACTAAATAAGTGGTTCCATTTTCAACTACTTTAATTGCAAATATTATTGTAATCTTTACACTGTATGATCTCACCTTGCCCACATTGGGAACTTGGTGATCAGAAAGTGGAAAGGAAAGTTGATTGGCAATTTTTATTACTCGGCTAACAAGAATTTCAAAAAAAATTAAGGGGTGGTTATTACACCTACTCACCCTACAACAATGATCAACATTTTGTCCTTTTTTGTTGGGTCAATTTTACTGCCAATTGTGTGGTCCACATGCTGACTTGGCAACTGGGATTCCCTTGGAGGTTCAATCCTCATCACTGTTTCAGCTCTCATGTCTCATTAGGACCCACCTCTTCTTTGCTATGGTTGTTTTTTTTTCTATTTTTACTGGGGCATTACTATTGATGTGGGGTCCACCTGTAGATTGTGGATCCAACCAGCTCATTTACCTACATGATATTATTTCAAACCACTTTGATTGTATCTGTTGGGACCCATGCACTTGCCTTTTTTTGGCTAGGTGACATCCATCTTTACTGGGCAGTTAACATTAGACCCACCCCTCTTCCAAATCTAGCATGGCAAGAGGAATCTTTAACTTGGGCATTACTTCCTTTCTGTTGGCGATTCAAGCTTGGTCACAGTTTTTAACACTGGCTACTCAAAGAGGGGGTTACATTGGTAGTTACCCTCGCTGCTTTAAATGTTGTCTGACAGCATTTTATTCAACTGCCTTAGTCCTAGTCTCAACATACTTGACTGGCAGCAGATCATGTGTTGTGCATTTAAGAATGGCAGCAGTTCCTTTTGCTAGAGGGCATAACCTTTATAAGAACAAAATATGTGTTAAGACTAACAAAACAGTGACAGGGATTGTGGATAAAGGAAGTAGCAGATTATTGTGTAGGAGTTTGTAGAGCTGTTAAGACCAAACAAGGATATTTAAAGAATTTTTAAGTTAGTTATATCATCCCATGGTTGGGCTGCGTGTAAGCCAATTGAAATGTGAATTCTGATCTTTGAATTAATGTTATTACTTGTTGTTTTGCCGAGTATGATTTATTTTACTAGCCTAGTAGATTGTAAAGGAGAAGTGATGAGCACTCCTCACCACAATGCAATCAAGATAAAAATCACCTGCCTGCATCAATGGTTGACCATCATAGTCACGGGGAACACTCCTCATCACTCAAATCAGAAGATGGCTCATGTATCTGATCCCAAATAGCTAATTGGGTAGGTGCTCTGCCAACCTTCTTTGCGTACCCAATAGAAAAATCTCTATCATGAAGTAAATGGAGGTATTATGATTTTATTTCCTCCAAAGCACTCCTGATAAACCACAAACTGCGAATAGGAGTACCAGTCGAGACCCCATTCTATCTCTCCTGAAATTTTGTTGACCAAAGGAGGTACTTGACATACTTATGTGTGCAATCCAAATGAGATAAGGTTTGATCAACCTTCTCTTCAGTGACCTTCAGTTGATCCCTCCATCTCTGGCTCAATAGGTGGTTGATCAAAATTAGCTGCATGGGATGAAATCTTTGATTTGCTTCCACGAGAGGGAAACAATACAACATGAGTACTAAATTCCCTACTAGATGATGCCCTGCATACCTCTTGTGAAAAAGATGGAACAACGTTGACATCAATCACACAACTCTCTACATCACCTGAAATGGGACTAGCCTCAAGAACACCAGATTAAACACAATGTTCCCTGCTAAACTCATCCAAAATACTCATCCCATCTGTGTCACCTGCGCTGAGCTCAACTCCACAATAAGCTCATCAATTCGTAACTTAGACTCTTAAAGGGTTGTTTGAGTGCTCTTCAATGAGTCGATAGTAACCTCAAGCTCATAAGTGAGCTCATCAACCTCCTCCTCTTTCCCTTTACCGCATCATAACAAATTCCATCCCACTCAAGAACATAATATCTATCGGATAATAACTGTAGGTAATTATTTTTCATTACCCCCAATCCTTCTCTAAGTGCATGAAACACTGCAAGGGAAAGTCCACTATTACAGTGCTCATCAATTTCAAGAGTACTCCAACAATAATTTGCCAACAACTAGCAAGCAACATCAAATTGTTCTAAGGCTATAGAAATCATGCCTTCGATCACCTTCAACTACCCTGCTAAGAGAGGAGACCCCTGTGACAAATCATTTCCATACGAATTTTCTGATGTGGAATCAGCATTGTGATAAGAGGCTGAATCACCATCACTCACTGACTAGTAAGCATCATCATGTGTGTCATCAACTTTGCACACATCATCAACACAGGCATTGTTATGTACCTCATGGAATGGCTCAAATGACATGTTTGAAGCTGCAGATTTGACATTATCATCGCACACTTCCAAAGTAGATGCATGCACATCCAAAGAGCTATCCAGAAACCCATCATCAATAAGTGAATTTTCTGATTTATTCCCATCTTCCAAGGTCTGATTGGTAAAATCAGACTTGTTGTGGCTTCAATCCACGACCCCTATTGCATCATTATCACCCAAATCTTCAGTATCAACATTAGACAAGCCCACAAAACCATCATCCTCACGTGAAATGGCTGCTATTTCATGCTGATGCAAAGAAATCTGACTGCTGTTACAAAAATCAAAATTGTTCTCAAGGCTGATATCATCTCCATCAGTGCTAATAATATCATCCTGGGGTTCTACCAAACCACTATCATGATGTAAAACTTTCTCATCATCAATCACTTCAGATTTGAACCCATGTTGTTCATCATCACATTCTGATCCATTCTCGTTGCCTGTTACAACTCCTTGTCCATGATCACCTATAAGCTGAAAATCATTTTGAAGCAGTTCTTTTTTCTTATCCTTTCGTTTAGATTTTCCAAACAGCATTAAATATCCCCGTTTAGTTTTAGGATCATTCATCAAATCATACAAATCCTGCATTAGCTCAAACACGGATTTATCTGAAGCCATCTTTCCACTGTCAGCACCTCGTTGTATATTGAATGTGTTTTTTACTCATAAAAATATTAAATCACAAGATGGTGGGAAACTGCTCTAATACCACTGAAGTATCCCACCCCTTGTTGAGATATTTGCTAAACTGAAAATCTGCCTGTGTTTGCTTGAGTTTTCAAGTTTTGTTTTGTTTTTGATATTTAAGAGATAAATGCCAAGAAATACCAATGAACATATACAAATTGCAAAGTATAGAAATGCTTAATAATGAGGCAACAATCACAAATCTGATTTAACATAGTTTGCAAATACAATGTATATGTACTCAGATCAGTTCATCATTTCTTTTTGCAAATACAATGAAATCATACCCGAACTCCAAAGCAGGCAAATCTGCAAATTCTGGAAATATATAACAGCCAACTAGTAATTCTCATGAATGGCCACCAGCACCAAATAATGGTTTCTCCACCTTTTAAACACAACAGATTGGTACCAATGATCTGGCCGCCCTCATAAAGGGTGAAGAGATGCTATTATGATAGGCGTTCAGCCTAGGAGTCAGACGCCTAGCAATGAAGACAGTACGACCTCCAAACAATAGATATGTACGGCCCTTGGAACCCCACATGGCAGCTTAAAGTGATTGCTACAGCAATTAAAGTCTCCAATGATTGAACCTGCAATAATCTGATAATCAACTCCACAAACCCTTGTAAACTTCTGAAGATAATCACTTTCAGGTATGCACCAGATGTCTCACATGTGCCAATGAAGAAGGCACAACAAGCAATGAAGATAATAGCATATAGTCTCGAATGTATACTTCTGATCTGCTCTAGATAACATCTAAAAATGTTGATGAATCAACTCCAATCAAGCACAATGTGACTTCTAAGATAAAGCCACCGATTAGCAAACCTCAGATGATATTTCACACCCTTGGAAAGCTCGAATCAAGAGAAGCTATGTTCCCAAGTTCGCTTGCAGCTCAAAACCCTAGTTTCCACCTCCAAAATGCCAAAGCACAAAGCCAAGTTGAATAAATGATCAATGATAATAATTCCATTTGCTTTTGATGTCTTTATATACTTCTCAATTTGTATGATTTCCAAAGAGGCCCTTTTTATTCATTTAATAATATAAAACTCATTTGCTTTGCACTATATTTTATTCCTCAAAGTGGGCGCCCAAATCTTCATATTAAGTTATTGACTTTATAACATTAAATAGCTTTTTATAATAAACTCAAATAAAGTCATTTAATGTCCTCACCTTATAATTTGAATTTACAATATTAAATAATCCCCTTTTAATAAAGTCAATAAAACATTTAGTCATGCGCACTTTATAATAATTAATTATTATTAAAGCATTACTTTAATAATAATTAAAACTTCATAACTCCAATAATAAACCTCATAAATTGGCGGTGGGCCTAGCTCGATTGGCTAAAGCATCTTGTTGCAGGCAAGAGGTCACGAGGTCTAGTATCCCCACCGTCCCCGTGGTACCAAAGGGCGTGTCGCGCCAATGCCACCGGTCAAGTGAAAAAAAGTTTACCTAGCACACTGCAGTTTATAGGGGGACGAATACCCGACCGATTCCTGCAGTCTCAAAAAATAAAAAAATAAACCTCATAAATCAATTCCATCTGCGCCACGAGGTAGCCCACTAAACTCACTGCTCACTAGGGGGCCTTACTATAAAAAGTAAGGTTGACCTCTATCATCCAACTGGTTTAGTATAAATAGTAAGTGTATACAAATGATGCCAGAAACTGCTGAATAACATCACCTCTGAATATGCCAAGGATCTGGAGATGCCAAACGCTGCTAACTGCCAACTGAACTGAGATACCAGATATCTCCAAAAAAGGGCCTTCTAATCACCATTATTAGCCTACAAAGACCCGATAATAGGCTAAACCTCCAACTCTGATGATCGCTCAAAATGGGGACATTATAGTGCTTTGATGCTCGCTCAAAAACCCCTTTTTGAGCGAGCATCAAAGTTGGAGATTTAGCCTATCATCAGGTCTTCGTAGGCTAATAATGGTAATTAGAGGGCCCTATTTTGGAGATATTTGGTATCTCAATTGGCAGTTTGCAACATTTGGCATCTCCAAATCCTTGGGTTGTTCAGAGGCGATGGTATTCAGGGGTTTCTGGCTTCATTAGTATACATTTACTATTTATAGTAAGTCAATTGGATGATAGAGACCAACCTTACTATTTATAGTAAGGCCCTATGGTGAGCAATGAGTTCAATGGGCTACCTCCTGGCGCAGACGAAATTGATTTATGAAGTTTAATATTGGAGTTATGAAGTTTTAATTATTATTAAAGTAATGCTTTAATAATAATTAATTATTATAAAGTGCACATCATTAAATGTTTTTTATTGACTTTATTATGAAAGGGATATTTAATGATTATAAAGTCAAATTATTAAAAGTGCATTTAAGCCTTATTGGGCGCCCACTTTAAGAGGTATATTATAAAGTCATCAAAAGCAAATCAAGTATGTTATATTAAATGATTAAAAACTACATGGGAAATTGACTCCTTTGAAGGAGAATATAAAAAGGCACCAAAAGCAAATTGAATTCATGATTGATTGATCATTTTCATTCAACTTGGCTTTGTGCTTTAGCATTTTGGAGGTGGAAACTGGGGTTTTCAGCTGCAAGCAAACTTGGAGGGTGTAGCTTATCTTTGATTCGAGCATTTTGAGGGTGTGAAAGATCCTCTAAGGTTTGCTAATGAGGTGGCTTTATCTCAAAAGTCACATTGTGCTTGATTGGATTTGTTTCATCAACATTTTCAGAGGTTATTTAGAGCAGATCGGATGTTATTGAAGATAAGTATTATTGAATATCTTCATTGCTAGTTGTGCCTTCTTCATTGGCAAGAGGGAATCATTAGTGGGCAGATTGGAAGTGATAATCTATAGAAAACTCAAGGGTTTCAAGAGCAATGACAAGATTATTGTGAAAACAATTATTGGAGTCCATCTATTTGTTGCTATCATCAACTATACTCAGCTCGTGGGTTTCTTGTAGCTGTACCATTTCTAATAACAGGCCATACTTCCTCTCTAGCTGGGACGTGAGGATCTAGAGGCTAAAACGCCTAAAGAATCAGCATCATTTCATTCCCAATAGGGATGGCTGAGGCTTAGCTTATGTTTGGCATCACTCTTGAGGCAGAAAAAGCACCATTGGATGATAGGTGTTAGCTCTATAGAGAGTTGCTGTTGCTGATTGTCATTTATTAGAGTTCCAAAATTTGATTCCAGCTTCCGAGTATGATATTCAATGGTTTCACAAGCAATGTATGAAGGACTGAAATGAAAGTATTGTATTTGCAAGTCATAATAAATCAAATTGGAATCATTTAGCAATTACTTTTCAGTATTTCCTTCATTTTGCATTTGTACGTTATTTGCACATTCCTGGCATTATATCATTAAAATCACAAACAAGCAAAAACTTTGAAAAAGCAAACAAACCTATCAAGGCAGAAACTCAGTGAGCAAGTATCCACCTGGGGTGGGACATTTTAGTGGTATCAGAGCAATTTCCTGCCATCCTGTGATTTAATATTTTTTATGAGTAAAGAACACATTCAGTATACAAAGAGGTGCTGACAATGGAAAGATGGCTTCAGATTAATCCATGTTGGAGCTGAGGCAGGATTTGTATAATCTAATGAAGGATCTTGAAACTAAATGGGGATATTTAATGTTGTTTGGAAAATCTAAATGAAAGAATAAGAAAAAAGAACTGCTTCAAAATGATTTTCAGCTTATAGGTGATCATGGACAAGGAGTTGCAGCAGGCAACAAACAATGGATCAGAATGTGATGATGAACATATTGGAAAATCTAATGAGGAGCAGGTAGAAGAACATGGGTTCAAATCTGAAGTGATTGATGATGAGAAAGTTTTACATCATGATAGTGGTTTCGTAGAACCCCAGAATGTTATTATCAACACTAATGGAGATGATATCAGCCTTGAAAACAATTCTGATTTTTTTAACAGCAGTCAGTTTTCTTTGCATCAGCATGACATAACAGCTATTACACATGAGGATGATGGTTGTATGGGGTTATCTAATGTTGATACTCAAGATTTGGGTGATAATGATGCAATAGGTGTCGTGGATTCAAGCCACAACAAGTCTGATTTTACCAATCAAACCTTGGAAGATGGTTACTTATTGATGATAGGTCCCAAGATGGCTTTTTGGATGTGCATACATCTACTTTGGAAGAGGAAATGTGAGATGATGATATCAAATCAGCAGCTTCTAACATGTCATTTGAGCCATTTCTTGAGGTACATAACAGCAGTACCTGTGTTGATGATGAGTGCAAAGTTGATGGCACACATGAAGGTGCTTACCAATCAATGAGTGATGTGATTCGGCCTTTTATCATAGTGCTGATTTCAAATCAGGAAATTCATGTGGAAATGATTTGTCACAGGGGTCTCCTCACTTAGTAGAGCAGTTGAAAGTGAACGAAGGCATGATTTCTACAGCCTTAGAACAATTTGATGTTGGTCGGCAGTTGTTGGCAAATTATTGTTGGAGTACTCCTGAAACAAATGAGCATTGTAATAGTGGACTTTCCCTTATAGAGTTTCATGCACTTAGAGAAGCATTGGGTGTAATGGAAAATAATTACCTACAATTACTATCTGATAGAGATTATCTTCTCAAGTGGGATGGGATCTGTTATGATGCGTTAAAAGGGAAAGAGGAGGAGGTTGATGAGCTCACTTATGAGCTTGAGGTTACCATGGACTCGTTGAAGAGCACTCAAATGGCCCTTTAAGAGTCTAAGTCATGGAGTGATGAGCTTACCGTGGAGTTGAGCTTAGTGCAATCTTCATCACGTACAGCTATAGTTTAGATATCTATGGCAGCAGTTGGTGATGAGGTATACATCCACGAATTGTGATAATGTGCATTATGAGGATGTGGCAACATCCATTTCAGTTACAGGTGCAGGTGACACAGATGGGATGAGCACTTTGGATGAGTTTAGCAAGGAACAATGTGTTACATCTAGTGTTCCTGAGGATAGTCCCATTTCAGGCGATGCAAAGAGTTGTGTGACTGATCACAACGTCGTTCCATCTTTTTCACAGGTGGTATGCAAGGCGTCATCTAGTGGGGAGTTTAGTACTCATGTTGATTTGTTCCCCTCTCCTGGAAGCAAATCAGAGATTTCACCCCATGCAGCTGATTTTGGTCAACTACCTATTGAGCCACAGAGATGGAGGGATCAGCCAAGGGTCACTGGAGAGAAGGTTGATCAAACCTTATCTCGTTTTGATTGCACACATAAGTATGTCACGTACCTCCTTTGGTCAGCAGAGTTTAAGGAGAGACAATATGGGGTTTCGACTGGTACTCTTATTCATAGTTTACAGTTTATCAAGAGTGCTTTGGAGGAAATAAAATCAGAATACCTCCATTTGCTTCATCATAGAGAGATTTTGCTATTGGGTACACAAAGAACTTCAGCAGAGCACCTACCCAATTAGCTATTCAAGATCAGAGACATGAGCCATCTTCTAATTCGAGTGATGGGAGTGATGAGGAGTGTGTTCCTTGTGACTATGACGATCAACCATTAATGCAGGCAGGTACTTTTTATCTTGACTGTATAGTGAGGAGTGCTAATCACTTCTCCTTTAGTTCACACATTGATGACTTGATACTGTGTAGGTGTGGGTTGGCTCAGAAGGTATATCATCCATTGTGGGATGAAGTGTTACCATCTATGGAAGGTAGAACTAGAGACTACAGGGATAGGACTGTGTTACTAGCAAAGGGTTGCTTGCAGGATCAAAGATCAGATTTCCATCATGCTCATATGTATCTGACAAAGTTTACTACTTCTTGGTCTCAAAAATTTCCATTAGAGACATTGGTTTCAAGGAGGTTGTGATGTCAGTGGACATGATGGCTTGGTTAGTTCTTTCTGAGGTGATGGAGGAGAGTTATATCATTTCCTCGTCTTGAGAGAACAACCTAGAGATGATTCTCCACCATTATATGTCTCTATTGGCATGATTTGTTTCCCCATTGATCAGACTTGCAGTCTTGGGGGTGTTGCTCTGCTTCATATTCGCAATTTAGGAGGATCAATTGCATATTTTCTAGCACCCATGAGGGGTGGTCATCACATCTATAGGTGGTTAGCAAAGGATGGAGAGAGATGTGCTGCAAATAGTTTGAGATATTCAAGAACTTCTTCATGGCTGATGGATGTGAGTGGCAGTTGTGCCAGGTGGTGACAGGTTCGGCACTGTAGTTCGGATGGATCCCAATGTGTTGCTTCACCACTCTCAGCATGGTGAAGTTGATATCAGAATAGTGCAATGGAAGTCAGAGGGTGATATGCATGGCAGACTTCCATTCTGGGTTTGGGATCCAAGGATATTATGCATTGTTTTTATGATTGGTAGATTGTCCTACATTGGGGTAGATGCCTGTGGTGTTGTTGAGCATAGTTTGATTCCTACCATGTGGATTCAGTGGATATATTGTTGGGCACTCTACAGATTGCTATGGGATCCTCCTTGTGCATCAGGATTCCAGTCAGGGTTTGTTGATGACTATTGCGTGTACATTGTGCGGTTTGCATACAATTTCACCTTTGATCCACATGTACATGATCTGATTTTGATGCACAAATCTTGTGCGCATGAGTTGGACAATTGGTATGATGTTTATCCTTTCCCAGTTGTGCTTATGCTAGTGTTGCTAGCATTGTTTGGCGATATGAGGGTCATTCTATAGTTCTTCCCTTGGGCCTCTAGTGGAGTAGTGTTTCCTATTCAAATGAGATTGCATGAGGACAAGCAATTTCGCAAAGGGCGGATTGTAATGTCCCCTTTTTGAGCGAGCATCAGAGTTGGAGGTTTTCCCTATCATCAAGTCTCCGTAGGCTAATAATGGTGATTAGAGGGCCCTATTTTGGAGATATCCGGTATCTCAATTGGCAGTTTGCAGTGTTTGGCATCTCCAAATCCTTGGCTTATTCAGAGGCGATATTATTCAAGGGTTTTTCGCTTCATTTGTATACACTTACTATTGATAGTAAGTCAGTTGGATGATAGAGGCCAACCTTACTATTTATAGTAAGGCCCCATGGTGAGTAGTGAGTTTAGTGGGCTACCTCCTGGCGCAGACAGAATTGATTTATGAGGGTTATTATTGGAGTTATGAAGTTTTAATTATTATTAAAGTAATGCTTTAATAATAATTAATTATTATAAAGTGCACGTCATTAAATGATTTTTATTGACTTTATTATGAAAGGGATATTTAATGATTATAAAGTCATATTCTTAAAAGTGTATTTAAGTCTTATTGGGCGCCCACTTTAAGAGATATTATAAAGTCATCAAAAGCAAATAAAGTATGTTATATTAAATGATTAAAAGCTACATGGGAAATCAACCCCTTTGAAGGAGAATATAAAAGGCACCAAAAGCAAATTGAATTCATTCACCATTGATCATTTTCATTCAACTTGGTTTTGTGCTTTAGCATTTTGGAGGTGGAAACTAGGGTTTTCAGCTACAAGCGAACTTGGAGGGCATAGCTCCTCTTTGATTCGAGCATTCTGAGGGTGTGAAAGATCATCTAAGGTATGCTAATGAGGTGGCTTTATCTCAGAAGTCACATTGTGCTCGATTGGAGTTGTTTCATCAACATTTTCAAAGGTTATTTAGAACAGATCAGAAGTTATTGAAGATAAGTATTATTGAATATCTTCATTGCTGGTTGTGCCTTCTTCATTGGCACGAGGGAATCATTAGTGGGCAGATTGGAAGTGATAATCTACAGAAAAGTCAAGGATTTCAAAAGCAATGACCGATTATTGTGAAAACAATTATTGGAGTCTATCTATTTGCTGCTATCATCAACTATACTCAGCTCGTGGGTTTCTTGTAGCTGTACCATTTCTAATAACGGGCCATACTTCCTCTCTAGCTGGGACGTGAGGATCTAGAGGCTAAAATGCCTAAAGAATCAGTATCATTTCATTCCCACTAGGGACGGCTGAGGCTTAGCTTATGTTTGGCATTACTCTTGAGGCGGAAAAAGCACCATTGGATGATAGGTGTTAGCTCTATTGAGAGTTGCTGTTGCTGACTGTCATATATCAGAATTCCAGAATTTACCTCCAGCTTCCGGGAATGATATTCAATGGTTTCACAAGCAATGTATGAAGGACTGAAATGAAAGTATTGTATTTGCAAGTCATAATAAATCAAATTGGAATCATTTAGCAATTACTTTTCAGTATTTCCTTCATTTTGTATTTGTATGTTATTTGCACATTCCTGGCATTATATCATTAAAAATCACAAACAAGCAAAAACTTTGAAAAAACAAACAAACCTATCAAGGCAGAAACTCAGTTAGCAAGTGTCCACCTGGGGTGGGATTTCAGTTTTGCTGAGTATGATTTATTTTACTAGCCTAGTAGATTGTATAGGCATTGATAAAAAATTCTGAACTATTGTAATCTCCATTGCTAGGCTACGTGCCTAAAACAAATTGTAAATTGTTTTTTATTTATAATTTCTGAGTTAATTGTACTTCCATTTTGTCATTTGTAGAAGGGTGTTGTGAGTAAAGCTGCTAAGATCAACTGCCTTTCACTAGGCACCCGATCCTTGTCTGCATCTAGTGGTATCAAAGCTAGTTAAGCTCGTTGGGTTGCTTAAATAGGAGTTCATTTTGGAACATCTTGAGAATTTTGTTGCAAGTGTGAGGATCCTATGACTACAAAGAGCTGAAGTAGAAGACATGGCTCGTAGAGGCAAACCAAGAAGTCAAAAAAATGCTAATATAACAAAAGTGATAGGAGCAATAGTAGCTAAGATTGGAAGCAATAGAGCCAACATGGAGAGAGGCGTACATGTTGAACATATGAGTGAAGATGAAGAAGATGCGGTAAGCCAAGGAGGAATGGAAGACAACATGAATGAACTATTCTTGAGAACTATATCACATATTGGAAACAGACCATAGATGGATACTCCACATTACAAGGGGAGTTTGAGCTCTAAGGAGCCCACAGAGTGAATTTTAGAAATGAAAAAAGTATTTTGATTTTGAGTCAATATTGCTAGTACTACCTTGAAGAGTCATGCATCCCCATGGTGGGATCATGTACAAATGGATAGATGATGAAGAAGAAAGGAGAGTCCAATCGTGAGATCAAATGGTTGCAAAACTTAAGGCTAAATTCTTTCCAGCAAATTATCAACTAAATTTATCAACACGCAATCTATTAGCTGAATTTATTAAAGCAACTACAAAATTTGAAATAGAGAGAGATGAAGGTAAAGGAGTAAACAAAGGAATTCTATAGGCTCAACATCTAAGCTGGTAATATAGAAGAAACCAAAGAATAGGCTACAAGGTACATCTGTGGACTTCAAATATCAATCCAAGATGAGATGAGTATGATTCTGGTAAGGACAATAGAGAAGGCCTATCAATATGCCTTAAAGGCAAAAGAAAAGTTAATGAAAAAGTAGTAGAGCAACATAGAGAAGCTAGCACTCCTCAAAATAATAATTCAAGCCAAAACTCAAAGGGAGAGGAGCATACTTCACAAAGAAGTCATTATGGTGGAGAAAAAGGTTGAGGATTCACTTGTTATAGATGTGAAGAGGCTAGAAATAGAGCCTTTGAATGTCCACAATTGCAGCTAGACAACACTAGAAAAGATGTGACTAGGAACCATATTGCTCAAGCAAACGAAGAGAGCATTGCTTCACCCTAACACATGGAGGAACCAAAAAATGGTGAGGCTTTTATGTTTGGAAGAGTTCTATTGAAACAAAAAAGGAGAGAAGAAGCCATTTCAAAGGAATCTTTTCAAAACTTTATGTAAATCTTGAGGAAAATGTTGCAAAGTCATTGTTGACAGTGGAAACACAAAAAAGTTGGTGTCCAAGGAGATGGTGGAAAAACTCAAGCTAAGGAGGATCAAGCATCCTAATTCATAAAATGTCTCATGGCTGTAGAAAGAGCATCAACTCCTGGTAAGCAAGCTATGTTTGGCCAATTTTCATATTGGTGCTTATAAAGATCAAATTTTGTGCAATGTTATGCCTATGTATGCTACCGATGTTTTGTTGGAAAGACCATGGTAATTTGATCAAGAGGCTATATAAGATGGAAGAAAGAATACTTATGCCATCATGAAGGACAGGGAAAAGTTTACTCTCAGTTTGCTAAAAGAAAATGATGAGGTAGGCAGCAAGTCCACTATATGTTTGAACTTTGGAAAACAATTTTAGACAAAGTATCAAGAGATGGAACGACGGTTAAGATAGATGAAGTTCCACAAAAGATGTACAATTTGTTGGAGAGACATGTTGACCATCCTTTCAAGTGATTGTCAAAAGGGTGTAAACTAAAGGAATGGGGTGGACATATTCCCAAAGAGGCCACAAAAGATTTGAAAAATCCCAAAGGTCAGAAACAACATCCCTTTCAAGCTAGAGAATCGGGACCATGTAAGGTCTTGAAGAAGTTCATAGTAAGAGACCATGAGATAGAACTCCCCAAGGAAATAGGTATCTCGTTGATCATCACAAGGTAGATTTGCATCCTTACTATAAGGGAAAGTCAAGCATAGCAATGCATGAAGATTCATGTTTAAAAAAAGAACAGGATGAGATAGAAATGGTGGCAGATTCCCAATGTGATAAGAAGAAAGCAAACAAAGAGACAATCCAGATCAAAAAAAGCATGGGATCTCAATCACAAGGATCGCAAAATGTTCATGAACCTCAAGCACATGGAACGTTTGACTTACCTGACATGTCTGATGTAGGAGCATCCAAAACTACACACAATCTTGCTCACCCAAAGACAATGATTGTTCAAATTTTGGATTTTGCTTTGATTTTCAGTGTATGTTTGCAGGTTCCTTTTGTCCTTTTTTCTGTAGGGTCAATTTTGTTGCCAAGTGTCAAGTCCACATGCTGACTTGGCAGCTAGGATTCCCTTGGAGGTTTAACCCTCATCACTATTTCAGCTCTCATGTGTCAATAGGACCTGCCCCTTCTTTGCTACAGTTATCTTTTTTTTGTTGGGCACTACTAGTGATATGGGATCTGCCTTTAGACTGTGGGACTGACTAGCTCATTCACCTGCGTGAAATTAGTCCAAACCACTCTGACTGTATCTGTTGGAACTCACACACTTGTCCTTTATTGGCTGGGTAAGATCCCTCTCTGCTGGGCAGTTTCCATGGTATCTGCACCTCCTCCAACTTCTACAATGACAGGGGGAATCTTTAGCTTGGGCATTACATCCTTTTTGACGGCAATTAAAGTTTGGTCATGTTTTTTAACACTGGGTACTCTGACAAATGGTTACACTGGCAATTACCTTTGCTGCTATAAATTTTGTCTAACAGCATTTTATTCACCCGCCCTATCCCTGGTTTGAGCTAATTTGACTAGTGGCGGATCATGGCTCATGCCTTTAAGGATGGCATCAGTTCCTTTATAAGTACAAAATACATGTGAAGACTAACCAAATAGGGACGAGGATCATGGAAAAAGGAAACAGCAGATTATTCTGCTGGAGTTTGTAGGATTCTGCCATCCAAACAAAATATTATAAGAATTTCTGAGTTAATCATATCATCCCATGATTGGGCTGCTTCCAAGCCAATTGTAACTTTGAGTTACTGTTATTCCTTGTTGCTTTTGCTGTCAATGATTTCTTTTCTTGGCCTATGTAGATAATACAACTAGTGATATAAGAAATTCAGAACTATTGTAATCTCAATTGCTAAGATATGTGATTGAAACAAATTGTAATGTGTTTCTGATTTATAATTTCTGAGATGATTGTACTTCCACTCTGGCCTTTGTAGTGGGGTGTTGTGTGTAGAGCTGCTAGGATTGGGCACCCAAAGATTGGCTACCTTTCAATAGGCACCCAATCCTTGTCTGCATCAACACTCTAGCTAAAAGAAAAGACTAGATACCATGAGAACAACACAAGAATTGGATTGAAAACAACATAAATGTTTCAAAAGAGCCAGAATAACTTCTTCAATGAAACCAACAATACAAAGTTTCCACTTCTCAAGAAAGACTATCTGATTTGACAAATGAATAGACACAAGATTACACAAGACACCTTTAATAGTAATTTCAGCAAAAAATAGATGTAAAAACTACCATGGGAAAGTGTCAAAGGCACTTATTTATAAGGTTTTACAATACTTTGCATGAAAAATAAATAAAAAGTTAACTAAAGCTCTTAAACTATAAATAGTTCACTTGCACACAAAACAAGCCCAAAGAACAATTTTGTCCCAAAAACATCAGCTAAAAGTAGAAATCTTCAAATGGATTTCTAATAAGAATATATGCTATTACAAATTGACCTTCTAGGAGGTCATCTAAAAATAGAATGTCTCTAAATAGATCTTAAAAAGTTATCTCGAAATAGTTACCTCAAAAAAAGTGATAACACAAGCTAAAAATAGCTAGTCTGGTATTGGCTCCTTCCAATGCTTCATTTCTCTAATCATGGAGATTCTCTAAAGAGACCTTGAAACTGATAATTCTCAACACCATCTTGGCGACTTGAACCTAAAACCCCTGGGCATTGAAGATGAAACCTTGACAATTCAAACTTAGTGCTTGCTTGATGAACATTTCACAATATCTCCGTCGTCAACTCATTAGACCATCAACCTTTAAACAAAGAGTGACGTAAATGACAAGGTTACCATGACAACTACTCCAAATGCTAGAATAATGGAAAATAGTGTTGATCCTTCGACAACTTGTGACAAGACTTGAAGAATTTATCGTGAAAATACTATGAAACTTGTCCCAAGGGCATCCTATGGCATTTTGAAGGTGAAACTTAGATTTCTCCATATAGAGGGCATGCTTTTGAATCCTTCTTGTACTTTTTGTTAATATTAGATGTTCACTTTGTCACTCAACCCTTCTAAGTTGCACTTGTGCCTTTGGAGAAACTTTGCCTTATATTTTCATGTTGAAACTTGACCTTCAACCTCTTGGTTGCATGCTAGGGAGATATGATTCTCTTTATGTTATGTTTTCATGTGTCTTAAAACTTGGGCACCTAGGGACATGCCTAGGAGAGGCATGACACTTTTTCATCTAATCTATCATTGACAACTTGACATCCATCTATCATGGGGCACAATTGGTCACTTGAAGCAATTTTTGGTTCATTTCTTCATTGACATTTTGACACTTTGGTGTGTCTAGGCACACTTGGGGTTTAAAATATCACTTTTCTTATAATTCTTCATTGAGAATTTGGCATTTAAGTATCCTAGGCACCCTAGAGAGGTGGAATGTTATTTTTTCATGTTTCCACTTTTTCATTTTAATTTGCAATTGACATTTTGGCACTCAAGTCATCTTGAGCACCTCTAGCCACTTAAGCATCACTTTTTTTCAAAATTGATTTTGAGTTTTATTACTTAAGTGAAAATATGCTCTTTTGAGTTACTTTAAGTAATTTTTCACACTCTAATTCATCATTGACATTGCACTTTCCCCCCTTAAGTGATTTCCACCCCAAAAATGACACTAACAAGCTCAAGGTCATGCCTAGGTCAACTTGAAGACCATTTTCACTTGCTTTTTGCCAATGAAACACATTATTCTTTCCCAATGAATGCCATCCATGCACCTTTCCTTGACTTGAAATCACCAAAAGTATTTTTCCTTGATCAAGGTGTGCTCCAAGAGCCCCAATGATTAATCCCCTACCTTGGCACTTCACTACCTTTCCTTGTATCCAAGTTGTATTGACCTTTTCTAACATGCTTGAAAACCTTCCCTCATAGGCCCTACAAAGGCATTTACTAAAATCGACAATGACCACATTGACAACTACTAGAAACAAGGACTCAAGAATAGCTTCCAAACAAGAAAGATATGTCTCTTGGCTTGAAATTTGACTCTATATGCAAAATTTGGTGTGGGGCTTGAAATTTGACTCTATATGAAAAATTTGGTGTGGGGCTTGAAATTTGACTCTATGAAAAATTTGGTGTGGGGCTTGAAATTTGACTCTATGAAAAATTTGGTGTGGGTATAACACAAAAGAATAAAGGAAACCTTAGGTTCAAACATATTTAAAACATCCTCTTTAAATCTATTATCTTCAATGTATACACCATCTACCTACTTCAATATCTATTATTATGATCGTACTCCCCAAGATCAAATTCAAATTTGAATTGATATGGCTTAAAGATAATAATCTAAACCCTTGACAAGGATTATGTGGAATGAACTTCAGACCAAAGACTACAATGTTCAAATTAGCCTCTTAGGCTCTAGCTGAAATCTATGAAAGCCAAGCTCAAATCAATAATAGAACAAAATTTCATTTAATAACATTTCCTTGGAAAAAGGAACTCTTGAGAAACAAAGGAGTGATATTTACTCCCCCATTCAAATGTTGGTCCGTCCAACTCTAAACAAAAATATTTTCAGCACTAGTGAGACCTATCTTGAATAGTATCATGAAATCTACAAAAGATTAAGATTTTTCTAAAAGATTTGTATTTTTTAATGTTATCAAACTTAGATTGTCCCAGCTCTTCATATCTTTTTGGCTCTTCCCTCTCCTAGGAAGAGTGAGGATGAAGGTTAAAATGAGTTAAATTCATAGAATAATAATGAAACCAGTCTTCAGCAAGATGAGGCTAAGACATAATTCATCTCTTCAAGCCACCTTCTGTGTAATGTTCTTTACTCGACTTTGCCCTAGAATTCGCTTGTTGATTAGATTTAGGGTTTCTTCTTTTTCAAATGAATGTTCTCTTTGACTAAGTAATCTTGGATTGAAATCTGCATTTAATATTTCTACATGTACATATATCTGTTAGCATTAATATCTAGATATCCAAATATAAATATAATCACAAATCAATAATAAAGACATATGAGGAGTGGCATGGGTAGAGTCGTCCGAAGCTATCCATCTAAGCCCAAGAGCACAAGTGTCCTATTAGGACAACCCACCCCTTGACCCCAAGCGGCATGAACGTCTCGAAGTGGCGTGCTTAGAGGAAACACTTGTACCTGCTTTCTCTACCCGTGCCATCACCTCGGAAGACACTTAACCTACTAGGGGAAGCCAATGGAGCTTATAAGTGGTTCTGGGCCTACCACCCCTCCATGGCCACAGCGGATTGTTAAGTGGGACCCCCACCCCTCCATGGTCGCAACAAATTGTTAAGTGGGGTTTTTAGGCACCACTTTTCTCAAGCCCTTCCTCCCTAGTAGGCTTGCAAACACTAGAAGACAATCTTTTAGCAATCAAGTACATTTGCATTTATTATTGATTCTTTAAGTTAATATCAACATCATTATCATCATGATAATACTAAAGAAAGCATTACACCAATAATCAAATTAGCAATATCTGTTTCTTATATTCAAAATATGCTAAATATTATTGCTAAGTGAGGAACTGTTGTGTCTTCCCATGACTCTTAATTCCTTAGTCGCCTTCCTTCAATATTACATTTGATTGATCATAAATATTAATCTATCCATTTTTATATTAAGATCGTAATTACTTATAAGGCTCAATAATTGCTAAAAGCATCATTACTGCAATGATCATATATATATATACTTACTTCCCCAAATATATTCTTGACAATAACACTTAATCAAATAAATCTCTCATAATTTATTTCATTTCCAATCTGCTGCTTTATGCAGATTTCTCACTGATTCCTTCCATTTCTAATTCTTCCATTCGATGTCTTTTTATATCTATATATTCAAATTAAAGGATATATCTTTTTAAGAGAGATGTCCTTATGAAAAGACACAAACATTTATTTAAAACCTTCATTATTGTCTTTAAACCACCTTTTATTTATTTACTCTTTTTTTTTTCAAACTGCTGTCTTTGAAAGTGGAATTGCTGCCCTTTAGAACATTCATTGCCTTTCAATATAACTGTCGCTTTTATAATGAAGCCTTTTTCTTCATTAATAATAATCGCTGCATTATCTCTTTAATATATAAATATTATTTCTTAATATTTATTCTTAAAATATTGGTTTTATATGTATTATAATATTTATGACTATAATTATAATAATATTTTATTAATATTATTTTGTATTATTTTTCTTGTGAAATCTTTATTATTATGATATTTATAATGTACTAATATTAATTGTCTTGTTTATTATAATAAATATATTATAATTATAATATTATCTATGATAATAATATTTAGATTGCCATTACATTTTTTATATTTATTTATCTAGTTATTTATATTTCACACTAAAATGTATTTTGTGATTATGATTTATTTATTTATTTGCATTTCCATGTGCTACAATTTTGGGACATAGACATTCTGCCTGCTGTTTTGTTTGGTTTATGGCATTTCTCTTCGTCTATGAGATCAGCTTATAGCATTATTTTTATCATCTTATTTCTGCAATGTTAATTATTATATTTTCTGCCTCTATGGTTATCAAATTTAATTTGATTTTGCCTTTATGTGATTTTCTATATGCACAGTTGCATCAAAGATCTTGCGCATCGTTTGGAGACTGTTTTCAGCATCCCTTTGTTTAGTGTCTCCCTGCCCAATATTGCACAACTCTTTCCAAGTACTGTATAGAATTCATAGAGGGCAGGGGTGAACAATAACCCCTTTAACTATTACCAAAAAACACTCAAGAAAATGATTGAACAGAAGATTTATTTTTCTACATTATACTTATAAAGGATTCATAAGCATTCTAGTAACAAAAACAGTGGAAAGCTAACCATACCATTATGCTCATCCAATAACTGATAGTAAAA
Source organism: Sequoiadendron giganteum (assembly GCA_007115665.2). Classification (NCBI taxonomy): domain Eukaryota; kingdom Viridiplantae; phylum Streptophyta; class Pinopsida; order Cupressales; family Cupressaceae; genus Sequoiadendron; species Sequoiadendron giganteum. The sequence continues at coordinate 391,065,921 of CM021108.1, read as the reverse complement.
TATATATTGATTCAGTTTCTGTCTCCTTAAAGAAGCACAAACTAGAAGAAAAATGCAATTTTAATTGAACTAATGGTGTTCTCATGAGCAGTTTATTTTGTCTGTCATAAACATTCTAGTAGAAAAATCAGTAGACATCTAACAGTAAAACAATGCTCATATAATAATTAATCATGAAATAGATAACGGAAATGATTTTCATCTTCTCAAAGAGACGCAAACTGTGGAAGAAGAATGTTATGTTAGGTGAATTAATGATGTTTTCTCATGTGCAGTTCATTTTCTCTATCATAAACATTCTAGTAGCACAATCGACGGAAATTTGACAGTGAGAAAAAACTCGTAAGCTCAAACTGGAAGAAAATTGCAATTATAACTGACCTAATGGTGTTCTCATGTGCAGTTTATTTAGCCTATCCCTCTTACACATGACATCCATCCTTTGTTGGAATTTTGGCATTTATATTACAAAATGGATTTCTCCATGCTTATTTAGAGATAAAATCATACCCTCAATAACTAATCCATAATAAATGAGGAAAAACATATTGTTCCATGGTGAAGAAGTTAGCTGCTCCAGCACAACCTGAAAGATCATTCTAATTCATTAGCATATAACATTCTTGTCCAATTTCAAACATAATTTAAAATTGAAAACATGGAGCACACACAACATTTGCATTAACAAACATTCATATCCCAACTCTGGATACCAGCTAGCAAAACAGGCTCTAAATATTGTACAAAGAAAAATCCATAAATAAGCTAGTCAGGAATTTCAATTTACGAAAGCTAACTAAGCCAATGCCAAACTCAATATCAGGAAAGTACAATAAATTGCAAACAAATTGAAAATAGTTACAGGCTAGAAATTTGTGAAGCAAGGACTTCACATATACATTTTCTACATTTGTATGGTGTATTACCTTTTTAGCAATTGTTTTTGTATCCTTTTTGCCCTTGAAGATGTAATCCATTAACTTATGCAAGAAATGCCCAAATGGCCCTGCATATGCAAAGCCATACAGCTGCAATTGACCAGTTTAGGTAAATCAGACAACTCAAGAGTCCCAACCTACAGAATAAACCATAAGCATTGATTTTGTCCCTGCTAATAATAGATTTCATTCAAAATGATCAGGTCAATACAAACATGAGAAATGGGCAAGGCATCCAAATCTGGAAGACAATCTTGAGATCAAAGAAATGAAAGAAATTCAATATAAGCAACAAAAAGAGAAAAAGAGATTAGCAGACTGTCACAAATAAATTTTATAGTCAAAGGGAACTAATAACTTTCAAAGAATACAAATCAAGAATGAAGAGCAAATAGTGGTGATTGCAAATATAGTCTTCTTTATTCAAATTTGTACAGAAAGAAAGAAAGTAGATAAGCAAGAAGAACTAAAGAAAGTGCCAAAAGAATTTACAAGTAGATTGCATTTGCCAAAAAAGTGTTTTTCCAGTCATCATATCCTAGGTCCAAGCTCCCATCATAACCCCTAATTACGCCTTCCCATGTCTAAGAGAGGAAATGATTACTTGTTCTTGGTGGCGGATACATTTAGTAAGACGTGTGTGCTCATTTCTTGGATAGATTTAAGGGTAGTGAGGTGGCAGAGTTGTTTTATACTCATGTGTGTTCACTTTGGTTTACCAGAAAGCCTAATATCAGACTGTGATGCTAGGTTCTTGGATTAGCTTTGATGTGCACTATAGGAGAAGATCAACACATAATTGAAGCACGCCACTACTTTTCCTCCTCAGACCAATGGGCAAATGGAAGTGGTGAACCAACACTTAGTGCAGCTCTTGAGAGGTTATAATCAAAAGCGTCCAAAGTCATGGGATAAAACTTGGCATACACTCTTGCAACAGGCAGTCCATTCATTAGCTAGTTTGTCAATATTTGAGGTTCCCTTTGATGTTGCCATGAGACAATCACACAAAGAATCAGGGAATGGGGATTCTGAGGTCCACATGGCCAAAAGGTTCATTGACAAAATTTGGCAAATTCATCTCCAAGTTCAGGAGAAATTGAGGAGTCACAAGCTAAGTACAGAAAGTGGCATGGCCAACATCAGGTAGAGCACAGATTCAAAGTTGTTGATTGTGTTTGGCTTTACTTAGGGAAGCATAACCTCCAAGGGCACGCTAGGAAGTTCGAGCACTTAAGGTGTGGTCCTTTTCAAATTTTGGAACAAGTGGGAATAAAGCCTTTTCTCTTGAATATGCCACCATATATGAAAATGTACTCAATGATCAATGTAAAAAATCTCTTGTTTGTTTGAACTTTCAACACTTGATGAATAAGAGGACCTAATGTTACCTCCAATTGATGTACTAGCTACAAACAATCAAGAGGAGTGGGAGGTGATGTGATTCTTGACAAGAAAGAGAGAAGGACGAAAAGGGGAGTGCAATAGACTTGGTCAGTTGGGTTGAAGTGCCAGCTACCAAGAAAAGCAAAATGGAATCCAAAGGAGGAGGTGGGAAAAAAAATTCCTAACCTAGTAATCCCTAAGCTTTTGGGCACCAAAAGCCTCCTCAATGGGGAGGTGTGATAAAAAATGGATTTGAGAATCATCACCAAAGGGCATGTCACCACTTTTGTTTGAAGAATTGTCGCAAGATTTCAATCACTTGTAAATTCATGCCATGATGGTTCCAAATCCAATGGCTTGGTCCTCAATGCAGAGGACAACTTTGTGATGGTCCAAAACATCTCAAAGAAGTCAAAAAACAGAGGAGTTGGGGTAGAAAACTTGCAAATTTTAGTTGGTGATGAAACCACCAAATTTCATCAGGCGGCAGCTTCATAACTGATGATTTTCATCAAGCAATTGTTCATAATCAACCCAGCCATTCTATAACTGCCAAATTACCGTAAAGCGATGGTTTCTTATTATGAGGAAGTTGAAGAGTTTTCAACATTGTCTCTTCTCATTCTAAAAGCTTGAAACTGATTTTTCCACTCAAGGAGGACTCCAGAGACTCATAAAAGGACAAGGAAAATCTGAGCAAGGATTGGCAGTCATTCTAAGCTTCCATATGTTCATCATTTTACTACTGCATGTGAACAGGGATTTTCCATCGAGTTGCGACCATCTACAGGTGTAAGGAGCTTGTTGTACTTGTTGTAAGTGTTCTAATATGTCTTCAAAACAATAAATTCACTAGTAAAAGATTGGAAATTGGTGGCATAAGGAATTTTTCCCCCATTGATGCGTTTCTCCATGTGCAAGTTTGTATTTCAGTCTATTTGATGATGTGTGCTACTGTTGTTTGGAAGTGTTTTGCTTTTTCTTTTTCATGCTTTTGCATAAGGGAATGAACTAACTAAACTTCTAAAGCAATTTGAGCTAGAATTCAGTGTGTTAGGAGCACTTGTGGAGTTGACATATTCAAAAATTCATAGTTGAGGATTGGTAGGAAACTATGTCCAACATTTTACGGATCAGTCCCACCTCTCAAGAGGTGAAGTATGGGAGAGTCTGCCAGGCTCTAAATTTGGAGGTGATGCACCCTCATGATACCCTTTCTCTTTGGTCATCTAGCACTTCATCATTGGAAGAACCTTTTTCAACTTACAGTTGGTTCCGCAACAGATGAGTTTGCAGTTGCACTTGACATAGAGAAATGTATATATTTGGCATTCATTTGAAACATATCTATGATTGTATTATCAAATGTTCAGTAACATATGCTTAGTACAAAACTTAGGAATGATATAATTCCTTAATATCGGCATAAATTGATTAAATTATGTTCAATTGGAAGCATGTTAATATGGGTTGTTTATTTCCTTTGGCATGTGTTTTAATGATAATGAACTGAATGCGTTCACATACTTTGAATAGAGTAGCACAATGCTCGTGAATAAGAGACTAAATGGACATAAGAACTTTCATGTATGTAACTGGTAGGTATGTGTAATCATTTATGTTTGTATAAAGAGACAATAAAGAATGCTACTCTATATTAAATTGCTTTGAGTGATTCCTGTCAGGCCACATGTCATACAACTGCGGAGAGAAATATTTGAGTCAAGTTCATTAAATAGAATGTTTTAATTACAGAATTGATCTCATAAACAATTTTACAGAATGACTCGACAAATGTCGATTGGAACTTAGACCTTATAAATATCTTAGGTACACAATGACATGGAATAAGTAGATTGCTCATAAGAGAATGTATTAAATAAAAAAATTATGTCCTAAACAGGGACATGACATCGTGGTATCAGAACCTAGGTTACAAAAAACATAATTCAGAGCCAGACAACCTTTGTCCCCAAAAATAAAATTATTGATGCAATGAGTATGTGAGAATACGTGGTAAAATATATGCAATCTGTAAACATAAACCCACAATTGTTGTTAAACAACAAGAAAGATTTTATGTACTTAAGAGTGAATTTCCTAAATAAAAGTCACATCAAATTTGTTGCTTCCTTGCCTTTATTTTTATAAAAATACCTCCATCATGACTGCATTCTACCTTATCAGTTGCCAGCTAACTTGATGCTAACTCCTTGGTCAATAGGACATGTCACTTAGGAAAATAAATTAAGTTATATATAACTACAACAAAACTAGTGAGCTTTTAACTTTTTCATCATATAGTTACATTATAGAGGAACTAACTGAATCAAGATAATGACAAAGCAGGCAAATAGACCTTGGTCAAATTCCTCATACTTCATAACAGTTTGAAGCTCTCCCTTATCAGTTAAGCTGAATTATATCAGGATAGGCACAGGCCTAAGATTTTTAGGTTTGAAATATCCATGGATATTATTATCAAAATCAATAACAGATTGCTGATATTCTTTAAAGTTGTAACTGAACCATTTGAATAAGTAGCTTTTGTCGAGAATCACCATTGTTGGAAAGCAATGTTGTTTCTGGAAAAAATTAAAAGTAGAAATGGTAGAGATATTTCCAATATTCTTTAAACCATTGGGATTCTTCACCAAAGTACTCTAAGAATGGATAGCATTCTCAATACCAATACTAATACTGCAAGTTTTATTTGATTCCCGGTTTCTCAATTCAGCAAAGCTCAAGAAAGGAAAGGAATAATATATATGTATATATCTACCATCTCAAAATAATTATTATGTACAGAAGAAGAGAAAGTATTTACAGAGTGTACTGTTACAGATATATTTGCATATCCCTACCATCTCAAAATAATTATCTGTGCAGTAGAAGAGAGAATATTTACAGAGTGTACTGTTACAGATATATTTGCATATCCCTACCATCTCAAAATAATTATCTTTTGTAACATTGGAAAGATAAGAGATACTGAGACTATTGATGCAAGGATCTAGACGTTGCACAATAAGTGCAAAGCAAACACTTATTTTGAATTTTACTTTCATTTATAACTACTTCCTTTCCCTTCCTACCTCCACTGACACTCATCAACATCCAACATATATGCATGTGGAGTCCTGCAATATTTTTTTTAAAAAAAGACAAAAACCAATGTTGACTCTTACTGTATAAAAAACAAAAAACAATAGAAGACCAAACAAGGTATTTGAGATGACCACCTACTACCAACCCACTCGCCCACATTTCTTTGAACCTTTATTGTTTTTGGTTCATGTTATGGATTTGAACCACATGTGGAAGAAAGTATCTATGTACTGTCTAGATAATCACTGAGTATCCATTTAGTGCATAGATACTCAAATTATGCATGAATTTGTGTTAACGGAAATCAATGGGAAGTGGAGGAAATCTGTTGAAGTTGACTGTAGTGGGTTGCCTGAACAATGTTTTGTCAATGCTCTTCCAGGAAATGTGGTAAAATATTTGGATTTGAATTCAATGTTGGAATGAACTGGATATAAATAGATTTTTGAAGCAGGGCCATGTGATCCAATGGAATCAACAGAGTCCGTGACTTTTTCATGCATGCATACATCCATTACTCAAAAAAAAGGCACTTGCCAGGTTTGCAATTTTAAAATAAGCATTCATTGCACTCTCTTTACATCATCTCTACAAATGAAAAAATTATCAAATTGCCAGAGAGGGAGCACGCCTTTGAAAAAAAAATACTTCTTGGTCAGAAGAAGAGAGAATTTAGGAAAGAACAAAATAAAACATACTACAGGTCGAAAAGCTTAAAGAATGTGAAAATGGACCAACCATAGTACTAGTTTCTCAACAATAATGAATTAAACTTATATTATTGTTTACAAATGACCAAAAGATGTGGACGAAACTTGATAGTAAATCCAGAAAGTATGATGTCTTGGCTTAGTAAGCTAACAGAATTGTATTGGAAGGAAAATTTAATAACTTGGGATCCTTACATGGATGAAATATATAATCACAGATATCGAAAAGGACTTTAATTGGAAGACAAGAAAGGATTTGAGGAGGAGTAAGTTAATAGATGTACAAAATATACAAACTGAACTCCATCAACAGATGATGAATGATATGGATAGTTTTGAATAATTTGATATCAATAATAGTGTGCTTGATTAGAGGAAGAAAGACCAAAATACTGCTTGTGAAAACAAACATCATTTATGAATGATTCTCTATTAACTATTATAAATCCTAATCGCTTTATTAACTCTAACTGGACTTAAGCAATGCATGGTCCCAATAAGCTCATCTAAATCATCATAACCAATTAGTTCAATATTCTTATTCAAATTGGTGTTCTCAACTAAATCTATAGTATCACTTATAAGCTCTGTCCCAATGTTTAACCTAACATTTAGCAATATTTCCCATTTATATTTAACTCATCATTTTAGGTTTCAGAAGATTACGGAAGAGAGGTTTTAGTGATGCAGGTTAAGAGTGTCAGCCCTTACCAAGTAAGACGTTTGATATGCACTTGTTGGAGGAAGCTCAAAATCAGATATTTCTCTGAGGATAATATCTATGCTAAGAAAAATTTGAAGGCCCGTGGAGACAACAAAATCAACTCATGCCCAAAAGGATACTCTACTGTGATTTTTACTGATAATTCTGGCATAAACAGGATATTTCAAGGAGGCTCCTATTTCTTTAGAAATGCAGGGCTACTCATGAAGCATCGGCATATTGGTTTCAGCCCTCCACGAGAAAAGCCATACAAAACCTCAATGTGAATGTGCTTGTAGGCCCTTCCACACAAGTCGATGACAGAATATATGTTCCAAATGTTGGTAGACTTGATGGTAAAGTACATTTTTATCTTCTAAAGTGACAATGAGAAGAGGAGCGGCAAACTATTCACAGATCTGCATAATGTTTGAGCTGGATCAACTCCCTAAAAAGTCCCTAGAACTCTTACCTTTTAAGGCAGAAGGGTTTGAATGGATTCACCCAATAGATCCCTCATTGAAAAGCCAAAAACCAAAGCTACGAAATCTGAGAAGACAAATGATAATGAATACCAGAAGCCAAAGAGGAAACATACATATAGGAAAAGAGTGGGGAGATTAAGTAAATAAGGGGAGGTTAGCAAGCAAAATCCAAAAGAAGCAAAAGAAAGAATCTTGAATTAGTATAAGGTAGTGATGGCAAGGTATGGTTTCAATTTTTCAAGGATGATCTAGAAAATTTATTGAAGCTAGTAGTGCATGAAGGTACCATAACCAAGGAGATGGAACATGTAAAGGAAAAGGAAGAACCTAAGTATGTCTTGTGCCCGAGGCATAGCTAGTGCATACACAAATTTGTTGTACTTTATTCAAGGCATAGAAAAATATATAAAAACATTTTTAAAACAAATTTATTGTACTTTATTCAAGGCATAGAAAATATACATATTTTTAATATGAATTTATTGTCGTTTGTGTAGGGCATGAGAAAGCTTGACAAAGCTAGAATTTGTTAGGGTTTTCTTTTTTCACTTGAATTCTAGGGCATCTCTTTGGCACTACCTGAATTCTTTTTGTAGGGAATTCAAATTGGAAGAGTTTGATGAGGGCATGGAAGATGTTGTCGCAAGAAGAATCCACCATCAACCATGATGCCTTGGCCTATGATAATTATTATACAATTGTTTGCAATCAATAATGTCAATTTTATAATATCTATTAATATGTGTATGATAGTCCCCCCGATAATGGGATGGAATGATGGTTGTATGGACCACTGGTAGGAGGCGAAATGTATGAAGTAATTAGTAGGTGGGATGAGTCCATTGCATTGAGGTGATTATTTTGATTGCAGTGTTCATTTATTCATCATTCTTTGTGTGTGTTTGTGAGCTCTATGGTAGCGGTTCTCCATGGCTTTTGTTGGCAGTGCTCGTCATAGAGGGGGTACACTAGTGGATGGTGGTCGAGGTAAAGGAAACAAATAGAGAAAGCTTTGAAGCCAAGGAAGAGGAAGATGTTGAGGGAAGAAGTTGTTGCAAGCTTTATGATGTTTATTGATCAAGAGATCAAGGATTTTGCATTGCTGAAGTGGGTGGTCTAAATTTGGGGGTTGGCCAAGGGCTTGGATAGGTCTCCAAGTGTGTGCATTTGCAAGGCAGTGGATAAACTACTGTTAATTTGAGATATACCAGAGGGCAATGGAATACCTTTGATGACGCTCAATATTTGTCTTGTGTGGCCATGCTTTCCACTACTGCGAGTTCTTATATTCTTCATGGTGATGTTGGAGATGTTATCGAACAAGGTAAGGTTCATTTCAACTATGTTTTTGAGCACTTGCATGTGACAAAGAAGAGGCAAATTTGTCTACAACTAGCGTTGAGGCAATTGCCAAGAAGTTACAAGTCCCCCTTCCAAAGGAGGCCATTCCTCTATTCTCTAGTTGCTACAATTTGGAGGAGGACGAAGTCAAAGAAGAGGCAATGAAAGCCTCAAACCAAAATGTGGTATGAACTAATTGGAACTATGAGTGTGTTAAGTTTGTGGGGGAGAGGCCTACATAATTTGCCTTGGCCCCTAGTCGAATTTTCAAACCTATATGTTTTAACACTTGACTATTTGGGTAGGGTTAGATTTGGGAGAGGCTGCAGCCATTTCAATGGATGGGTAGGATGGGTATATATAGCTGTTTTAGTTTGTTTTCTCATCAACCAGTGAGACAATATGGAGTATCCCTCGATTTTTGTTAGTTCCTAGACCTAAACTAGGTAATATTAAAAAAAAAAAGTGTATAATAGTATAATTATATGTTGATTTAAGGTAGCTTCGGTCAGATATAAATGATGATTGCATTTATGCATCATCATCATTTATATGTGATCGAAATTACTTATCAAATAAATAACTTCTGAAAGTAAGAGATTCGAATTTCTAAGCATGAATAAAATTCGAATTATAAATGATGATCGAACTTCATATTATATAAACGCAGGTTGATAAATTCATGCGTATGTTTTGTGTTAGCCACCGATTAGTACCGGTTGACTAAAGGAAACCCGCGCCCTCAAGGGACACGTCCTCTCATGGGGCGCGTCTCTCCTTAAAGGTGTGTCTCCTCCTACAAGTATAAAGCATGATGACAATCTTCTATTGTAGACATTGAAATCGATAGATATTCTGCAATCAGAAGATCTGAAACAAAACTTTAGAAATCTGACTTAGAATTAATACAAGTACATTGAGATCTAGGATTTACTTATTCTCCCTTAGAATATAATTTGATTAGATTTGATTAAATTTAACATGGTATCAGAGCCACGTTGAGAAAACCCAAATCAATTAAATAATCAGATTATTTAGGAAAATCGTATTTTTTTAAAAAAGAAATCAAGTTCACATCACATTCTTCATAATGTCAAGTGTGATCAGATTTGAAGACTGTCTTGAAGGTGCAAACAACTTCACATCATGGAAATTGAGAATCATGATGATTCTAAAAGAAAATAAGTTAGAATCCTTTGTGAAAGAAAACAAGAGAGAACTAGAGGATGATCCAGAGAAAACTCAATGGATTGAGAACAATGAGAAAGCCATGAAAATCTTAGTAGATGCAGTTAGGGACCATATAGTACCTATTTTGTCAAAACATGAGACTACATATCTAATCTTCAAATCCCTTGAGAGCACCTTTGAAATAAACAACACCAGTAGGACTCTTGCATTAAAAAGACAACTCAACAATGTTCAAATAAACAAAGGAGAAACTATTAATGCATACTTCATGAGAATCACTGAACTAAGGAATCAACTATCAACAATTGGATAACAAATTGATAGCAAGGAGTTAAGGCTGATAGCTCTAGGAGGCCTACCAAACTCATGGGAGTCATTTGTTCAAGGAATAAGTGCGAGATCTAAACTCCCTAAATTTGATAGGCTAAGAACTGACTGCTTACAAGAAGAAACAAGACTATCAACAAAAGAAAACAAACAGAAACCCGTAGATGAGGATATTCATGTGCTTAACACAACATCTAATAAAAGGGGTAAGAAAAATTCTTACGGGAAAGGATCATTCAAAAGAAAGAGAAATTCCTATGGAAAAGGATCATTCAAGAAGAGGAAAGACATTTCTCAAATACAATGTTTTAGATGTGATCAATATGGGCACTATGCAATGAAGTGCCCTGACAGAACAAAACAACAAGCATCCTTTGCTAAAGTAGGAAAATCAAATTCAGACCATGACTCTGAGAAATTTGTATTCTATTCAGCCTTAAAAAGTCAAGTATCTAACAATATCAACAACTGGGTAATTGATAGTGGTTCTTCAAGGCAAATCACAGGGTTCAAAGAACACCTAGACACTATGACTGAAGAGACTGATGAAGAAGTAACTATTGGGGATGATTATGCACATCTTGTAAAAGGGGTTGGAACTTGCTCCATCAAATTGAAATTTGGTCTCTCCCTTCAACTCACTGGAGTTTTATTCGTACTTAGAATAAAGAGGAATCTAATATCCATCTCTACTCTTGAAGACAATGGATATAGGGTTACCTTTATGGATGGGAAAGTTTTGGCATGGCCTAAGAACTCAACTATAAAGAAAGCTCAAACCATAGGTATAAGACAAGGTTATCTTTATAAACTGTGCACTGAAGTCAAGCAAGCCCTTACCCTTGATACTTCTGATTCAAATGAAATTTGGCATAGAAGATTAGGACACCTTCATTTCCGTGCCCTACCCTCTGTGGAAAAACTAGTAACAGGATTGCCTAAATTAAAACAAACTCATGAAGGAGCTTGTAAAGGGTGTGCCCTAGGAAAGAATACAAAGGAATCCTTCTATAATAGTTTGAGTAAGACCAAAGAAGTGTTAGAACTGGTTCACTCTGATTTGTGTGGACCTATGTCTGTACCCTCCATGGCAGGCTTTCTATATAATGTAATACTTATAGACGACTACTCTAGGAAGACCTGGATTTATTTTCTTCAGTGTAAAGAGTCAATGGAAATCCTTAAAAGGTTCAAGGAGTTCAAAGCTCTCACTGAAAACTTCTTCGGAAAGAAAATCAAAATTCTTAGGACAGACAATGGGAAGGAATACACCTCTGAAATCTTTAAGGAATTCTGCATAAATGTTGGGATTAAGAGGGAGTTTACAGTAGCCTACAACCCTCAACAAACTGGTGTTGCTGAAAGGAAAAATAGAACTATTGTAAAAGCTACAAAAGCAATGTTGTTTGACCAGAACATAGAAACCTCATTCTGGGCAGAAGCCTCTAGGACTGATGTTTACATCCAAAATAGATGTCCACATTCCCATCTAGACAACAAGACTCTTGAAGAAGCTTTCACGGGTATAAAACCTGGCATTAGTCACTTCAGGATCTTTGGCTGCCCGGTCTAAATTCATGTACCTAAAGAAAAGAGATTCAAACTAGACCTTCTGGAAAGAAAGGGGTATTTGTGGGATATAGTGAGACCTCCAAAGCCTACAGGATATTCATACCTGGGCATAAACAAATTGAACTAAGTAGAGATGTCATCTTTGAAGAAAACCTTGCATTCAAAAAGGCAAGGAGTTCAAGTGAGATAGAAATTCATACTTCCCCTAGAGCCTTAGAAGTGGAACCTACTCCTGAGATTCAGAGGGAGTAACCTGAAGAAACAATAAGTGAATTTCAATCTGGTTCAAAAGAAAATCCAAATGACAACAGCAAGAAGAGACCACTTTGGGCTAGGAAAATGATTAAAGAAGCTGAGAATCATGCAGCACCCAAGGGAACCTTTAGGGAAAGTAAGAGACCCAAAAGGTTCTCTAGCTATGTTGCCCTAATGAATGAAATCATCAATTCATAACCCACCAGTGTTACAGAAGCCTTGAAACATCAAGTATGGAAGGATGCAATGACAGAAGAGTATCAGTCCATTTTGAAAAATGATGTATGGGATATAGTGCCTGGACCAAGAGAGAAATTTGTTGTATCTTCCAAATGGCTCTTCAAAATCAAACATGCTGCTGATGGCAGTATAAAAAAACACAAGGCACGCTTTGTGGCCAAAGGTCTTTCACAAAAGGAAGGCATTGATTATGAAGAGACATTTGCACCTGTTGCCCCGTACACATCTGTGAGAGCGGTGATAGCTGTTGCAGCAGCTAAAGGCTAGAAGATCCATCAAATGGATGTGAAAACTGCCTTCCTAAATGGGACCATTGAAGAGGAAGTCTATCTAGAGCAGCCTGAAGGTTTTGTGATACATAAACCTAAATCACATGTATGCAGATTAAAGAAAGCTCTATATGGACTTAAACAGGCTCCCAGGGCCTAGTATGAAAGAATTGACAGCTATCTCTTGGGACTAGGATTTTCCAAGATGATGCAGACCCAAATCTTTATTTTAAGGTAATTAAAGGTGATATGCTAATAATTATTTTATATGTTGATGACCTGCTGATAACAGAAGAAGATCACCTCATTGCTCAAGGAAAGAAGGATCTAACTTTAGAATTTGACATGAAAGACTTGGGCATTTTACATTACTTCCTGGGTTTAGAAGTCTGGCAGAAATCAAATGGCATCATACTAAATCAAGGAAAATATACTATTGATATTCTGAAGAGATTTGGAATGTTGGATTGCAGACCCATGTCTAAACCTATGGAAACCAATCTTCACAAACTAAAAGAAGCAGCAGCAGAATCTAAGTTTGCAGATTCCACTCTATATAGACAAATGATTGGTTCATTGATGTACCTGGTTAACACCTGACCTGATATTTGCTATGCAGTGAATGCTCTAAGCCAGTTCATGTGTGAGCCAAAGGAAATTCACCTTATGGCTGCGAAACACATATTGAGATATCTTCAAGGCACTATTGGATATGGTCTTCTTTACAGAAATGACCAACTAGATCTACATGGATACTCTGATTCAGATTGGGTTGGAAGTGTAACCGATCAGAAAAGCACATCAGGATGTTGCTTCAAGTTAGGATCAGCTATGACCTCTTGGATCAGCAGAAAACAATCTTCAGTAGCACAAAGCTCGATAGAAGCTGAATATATTGCCGCCTCTATGGGGGCACGAGAAGCAGTATGGCTCCGGAAACTGCAAGTGGGGTTATTTGGTGAGCCCTTGAATCCTACCGTTATCCATTGTGATAATCAGAGTTGCATCAAGCTTTCAGTAAATCCAGTATTCCATGATAGATCTAAGCATATTGAGATCCCTTACCACTATGTAAGAGACATGGTAGAAAGGAATGTGATCCAGTTGGAGTGTATTAGTACAAATGATCAAACCGCCGACATTCTCACCAAGCCTCTCTCCAGAGTTAAAGTTGAACACTTCAAGAAGAAACTTGGTATGGTTAAAATGTAATTTGATATTATGATTGAATTTCAAATTGTTTAGTTGTACTAATATATTTAAAGATGTTTGATGTGTAAACTCTTTTGTCATGTGTGTGACTCCATGACTTTATGGACCCTCTATCCCACTGTGTACATTATTGAAAGGTGACGATCTTTCTAATAATGAACACTTGTATTTGACATTGTAAAGTGACGACTCTACAATGATGTGTTGAACTATCATGATAGATATCATGTGACTTGATATCTGTGGACATATCATGATAGTATCTCGTGGACATCTTGATAGTTATCATGTGACTTGATATAAAAATTGAAGATCATTATGTTCCCTATGAGATAATCATGGTGGCTATATTTATATATATCCGTGGACATGCCATGAACTATTATGGTAGACATCATATGATTTGATGTCAGTGCACATACCATAATAAAGATGTGTTATGAAGAATGTCATGTGACTTGACAAATTTTTGGAATCATACCATATCTTTGATATCACGTGTAAGGTGATATCTATTCTTACTTGTTTTAAAGTTATCTTCCCTAGCTAAGAGGGAGTGTTGATTTAAGGTAGCTTCGGTCAGATATAAATGATGATTGCATTTATGCATCATCATCATTTATATGTGATCGAAATTATTTATCAAATAAATAACTTCTGAAAGTAAGAGATTCGAATATTTGAGCATGAATAAAATTCGAATTATAAATGATGATCGAACTTCATATTATATAAATGCAGGTTGATAAATTCATGAGTATGTTTTTTGTTAGCCACCGATTAGTATCGGTTGACTAAAGGAAACCCGCGCCCTCAAGGGACACGTCATCTCATGGGGCGCGTCTCTCCTTGAAGGTGTGTCTCCTCCTACAAGTATAAAGCATGATGACAATCTTCTATTGTAGACATTGAAATCAATAGATGTTCTACAATCAGAAGATCTGAAACAAAACTTTAGAAATCTGACTTAGAATTAATACAAGTAAATTGAGATCTAGGATTTACTTATTCTCCCTTAGAATATAATCAGATTAGATTTGATTAAATTTAACATTATATTATTGTTGTAATAAATATTTGTTTGAATACATAACAATAATGAATATATTAAGTAGTGTTTATTTATTATTAATATATTATACTTATGGTAATGTATATATTTATCAGTCATTTATAATTTTTGTTTCTAGAATTATAAAAACTTTTATTATATAATTATTGTGAATTTATTTTACAATTTATATTTATTAAGTAGTGTATATTTATTATTAATATATATTATATCTATGTTAATGTATATTGTAATTAATTATTATTTATAGAATTGTAAATTGTTTATTTATTGTTAATTTATTTTATATTAATGTGTGTGTGTGTGTGTGTTTTTTTGTGTATATGTATATTGTTATCATGATTTTGTTTTTAGTATTTTATATATAATATGTTCAAATCCTAGAAAAAAATTGTTGTACTGGTAAACTCAAATTCCAATTGGCAGCTAGGAGAAAACTGCTTAAACAATTAATTTAGTTCACACATAAACAATTATTATTGTAAAAAAGAGATACACACAACAACATTAAATGTGAAAAATAACATAAGAAATAAGTTTCTGAACTTGAAAATTGTACATATACAACTCTACAAAGCTTAAAATTTTCTTCAATTCTGATATGTTGTTTTGAAAATGAAATTACATTAATAGCTCATTTAGTTGGCTCCTATTCTTGAAATTACCAATTTGTGAAGTACAAAAGTACTCGAAAACCCTCAGCTAGACTATACTACACAGTGAAATTTAGTATTTCTATGAAAAGGTTTTACTGACTTAAGTTATTTGATAATTGAGTGTTAACTACTATTAGTTACACTTTTATTAACAACATATCATGCATGGTATCAAGTATCAACAACTAAAACTAACTAGTTACCCGATTTTTCAACACAGTTGTTCTTACACCTCATTTACTTAACTAAAACAGACTGAACTCCTAGCTCAACAAATTTTCTACTATTAACTCAATTGTTAGATAATAACCCAATTGTTCTAATAGTTGGAAATTTTCACACCTATCTACAATTATTAGAAAAACTCCTAATCACAAATGAGCATTACTTAATTAATTTGTCTTCACTTGTTAGAGTTTTAATTTGTTCCTTTGGGGCAACACAAAATGAAACAGTGTGCAAGGTAAAATTTTCTTCGGGATAGAAGAGGAAGCTCCATTCTAACAAGAAAAACTCAAATAAAACCTTCAATCAACATCTTCATATAAAAAATGACTTGCTAGAGTTTTAATTTGTATTTTTAAGACAACACAAAATGAAACAATGTAAAAGGTAAAACTTTTCTTCCAATTAAACAAAGAAACTCTCTTCTAACAGAAAAGTTAACCCTTTGATCAACATTTTCATATGGAAAAAAATTAAGTATAAAAAATTTCCTACAGATACAACAGGCAAGCACATAGAAAAGAATGAATGTAAGCTAAAAAGCTAGCGATATGAAACACAACTATTTAAATTGCTTCTATTATAAAAAAATTAAAACTTGCATGCATATTCTTATTTTAAACTGTTTTTAAATCCTTACTGAGACCCGATCCTTTTTTCTAATTACATAATACTATAACCTTTTCAAAAAATCAATAATATCAATTAAATCGTGGAGCCAGGTTAATTCAATGGTCATATTTGTATTCTTAGCCTTAACCACCTTAAGAATAGTTCCCCAATCATATAACTAAGCTTATGGATCTTACTATTGAATTAAAATGTGCCAATCTTAACCCGTGATTTCTCCAACTATACTCTACAGCAGTATACTTAAAGAAAAATTATGGCACAGCCTGAATTATATTATATAGTTAGATGAGATAAAATTAACACGACAGGGATTTTCTCACAACCATGCAGATCATTTACCTTGATTGAAGATTTAGGTCGCACTGCAACCTCCGCGTATTAATTTTTTCAGTGCATGTATAACTAACCTTGATCAAGGAAAGGAGCTTAGGAAAGTGTCACTATGTTTGTCGTTGAAGTGTGTTATTCCCTGGTGAAGCTGCCAATGCTTTCATTATCCTGAGATGTTGCTGGCTGGCAAAAATAAGAATGCTCAGCACACATAGCACATACCCAACCAGAAATTTTGTTCAGGACAATTGCCTTCCATTATGCACCCTGTTATAATCTTGCAAAAAATGGTCTAAAATGAACCTTCAGCTCCTCTATGGGCCTGGGAGTGATTCAATCGATCCAGATGGCTAATGAACGGATGAACTCTGGAGAAAAAGGAAAAAAAAATCCCTACAATAACAATTGGTAGAATGAGAAAAGGATGGTACATACTACATGCACATTACCACCTGGAACTATTTATCAATTAAACAGTAAAAAGTGAAATGAATAGATAACATGACCCTAGAAAACAGGGAGATAAAAACTTAGGGGTGAATGCAAAGTCCCTGTCTCCATAGTAAGCGTCGATAAAATCTCCAAAGAGCAAGCAACCCTACATGGCACCAAAAGTGTCTGAAATTATCTCCTCTAGCTCGTGAATGTAAAGTCCATAAAATGTGGGGGTAGAGAGAGAGAGTCCTATAATACTCTAGACTCTCTCTAGTACGTATCTTGCCAACAGTAGACTCGTAAATACTATCACGGTTAAAAGCCCGAAAGGAGTAAACAGTAGCCCACCTATTTATCATATCACGTTAAGTACTGCGATACAATGTTAAATAATGCAAAAGATCTATACAGTGGGATAATCCTAACAATTCATTGAAAAATCATTAAGAAACGAATCAATTGCCGATCAAGGTATAGAGCAATAGAAGTGGGACAATTACTTTCAGGAGTGGCAATTTCTTGAGGATTGTCATTACTATCTTTACAGAAAAAGAAAAGAAGGAACTCAAACTTACCAATGTTACTAATTTTGAATAATTATGAAAAGGGATGCAAATAAATGATTCAGTACTTAATTGGAAATAGCTTAATTCACGTGCATCGGGATCCTTTTATATTTCCCAAAAAAATTGTCAAATAACAGGCTATAATTGCATATTTTGTCATGTGCTTCTCATCCTAATCATGGATCATGTATCCGAAATATTTATTAAAAAATCAAACAAACGTTATTTTCCAGAAGCTGCTCAACTGAAGCTGTAATTGGTTAAATTTTATAAAATTTTGATGTTAATCAAAAAGTGGCAGGTTTAAACACTGCCTCTTCATAGAAGACGCCTTCTCAAGGTACAATTCTAAATTAGTAATTTTGAGGTGTACTTTCACGGGGAGACTGCTTAATCAAGCTAAATTCTAAACCCAACATTGGCAGATGTGTGCAGATTTATTCATCAGATCATCTAGATATCAAAGACTTTATTAGTTATTTTCCTTCACGGAATATCCATGTTAACCCCGCGGTTGTGTTGAAAAAAGTTTGTTAAGTAGAAAGAAAATAGTTTTGAACAAAGGCTAGTGCTGTTTTTGGATGCGAAGGAGGGTTTTACTCACAATCACGAGAGGAGGAGGAGTGAGGGTTTACTCACAATCATGAGAGAGACTTGTCTGAGCTGAAGCCTCTTAGCGCCAAGAATCTTCTGACCAATGGCATCACTGCAACCAGCCAACACCCCTGCAGTGATGGCCTTTGTTCGTAAGGGGTGGAGCTGCATTTGCAACATGTATTTGTGCCATGTTTTCTTCACACCCTCCGCCATCTCTATTTCCTGCCCTGCTTCTTCTCAACTTGCTTTGACTTGTCCCATCCTTTCGGAGGCCTGCATCATATATAGAAGAATATTCTAATTTTAACTGTTTCCTTTCCACGCGAATTTATTCGTTGCCCCATTTATTTTAGTTTTCCACGAATAATACGCAACGGCCGCCTCCTTCCGAGTAAGCAAAAAACACGTGCAAATCTAATACGAAAAGGTGGGTGCGCTGACCAACTGAAGCAATCCATAAAAACCCCGATCGAAGACCTCTTTACTCTCACTACCGCACTCTATGCATCCTTCGACCCTTTGCTCGTGCTTTGAAGATTTATGCTGAAAACACTAACCCCAACATTGAAGTTAAAACTAGACATCGCACCTTGGTGTGCAATGGATACACCGAAGAAGAAGTGTGGAAAGTGTGGAAAGTCAATTAGGAAATTTTTTTGGTCTATTTTTTACATACATTTGTGTAGTATACATGAAGTCAATTGGTAGGTCATTTAGAAAATGATGTTGTTTATGCATTGTTTATGCAACAAAGGTCTTAACGAAGAAGTGATAGCTTCAAATTAACTACGCATCTACTTACAAAGATCTAACACAACTAAAACAAAATCTCTGAATCGTGAAGATAATAAGGTTCCACTATCAATAGACCCATGTTATGTTTGCAATAAGGAAAAGGAGAGAGAGGAAGATATGCGGATAGAGAGAGGGGGGGCTGAGGAGATAGAGATAGAGAGGAATTTAGAGATAGAGATGGAGATGGAGATGGAGATGCAGGAGAGGGATATGGAAAGAAGGAGAGGGAGAGATAAAGAGAGAGTACGAAGGGATAGATAGAGATGGAAGAGATAAATATATAAAGAGGGAGAGACGGAGAGAGATAGAAATATAAAGATAAAGATAGGAAGTGATATAGAGGGTTGGAGAGGAAAATATTTAGGGGTGGAGAGAGATAAATATTTAAGATGGGAAAAATCAAATGACATAGATAAAGTGACAGCCAACATAAATCTAAGCTAAAATCTCAATCTAAACAAGAGAATACAATGAAAGCATAAGTAAAATAAAAACATCAAATAATAATACTCTCCATGCTTGATCTTGAATCACTTATCTTACTCTCCTATTTCTCCTTATGCAACTTTGTCCTCAAATTTTGAATTAGACTTGTGCAAACACCAGCAAATTGTAAGTAAAAAGTTGGAGACAAAATGGTTGTTAAATTGAAAATGGAGGAGAAAGGTTGCTTTTATAGACAACCTTTTGAATGAACGGCTAAAATTAATCTTCTAGAAAGATTATAAGATCAACGGATGAGGATTCATAAGAGGGAAGTTATGAAATGGATGGTCAAGATTGAATTTCTAGAAAGATGTCAATATCAACAGTTGAAAATTGATGCAACCAAAATATGTCATGCATGGAAAAGATATGACGCCGACGACTACGATAAACATGCAGGACATGCAGGCTATGACATCTAATAATGACAGGGGATCTTTAACCAAAATGGAGGGATAGATAATTTAATTTAAATTATTTATTCAAAAATAGAAAAAGACAAGTGGCAAATAAATAATTTATTTCAAATTATTTATTTGGAGGAAAAGAAAAAAGAGATTTAATTAAATTCATAAATTTAATTAAAGGAGGAGATAGAAATTAAACATGGATAATTGATTTAGATCAATTATTCAAAAGAGAAGAATGACACATAATTAAATAATTTTGTCAATTATTTAATTATAGAAGAATAAAAGGTCAAATAATTATTATTATCTAGCTATTGATAGATGATGAAAGATAAATAATTAAATAAATAATGATTTATTTAATTATTGAAGGATAGAATAGAGATTATAAAGTGAATTAATTAAATAATTAAAAAAATATTTAATTAATAAAATAATATGATCAGGAATAATTAAATAAAATTATTTAATTATTAGAGGATGACGACTAAGGAAAAATGTTGCTTGTAGACTTAGGATATTTTTCAGTGTCTGTAGAATAGATAATGAGATAGAGATAGAGGGAGATATGTAAGAATTTAGATAGAGATAGAAATAGAGCTAGAGCTAGAGACAAGGAGGGAGAAACAAAGAGTGTGTGTATGAGTAAGAGAGAGATATGGAGAGAGATAGAGAGGGAGATAGATATGTATAAATAGATAGAGAGGGAGGGAGATGGAGGGAGAGAAATAGAGGTAGGAGAGAAAAGTAAAAAGATGTAGAAAGAGGAAGTGATAGGGAGAGGGAGAGATAGGGATATAAAGGAGAGATATAGAGATAAATATAACTTGGGAAAGATAGGGCGAGAGAGAGAGAGACAAAGAGAAAGATAAATATATATAAAGGGAGATATGGAAGGAGAGAAGAAGAGGGAGAGATAGAGATAGAAAGAGGGGGATGTAGAGAGAAATAAGAGAGGTAGAGAGAGGGATATATATAAAGAGAGAGTAGGGGAGATGGAGTAAATAAGAGAAAGGGAGAGAGATAATGAGATATAAATAGAGAGGGGGAGGGGGAGATGGGAAGATCAAAATAGAGGGGGCAAGAGTGAGAGATAAAAGAGGTGATAGAGATAATTAATAGAGAGAGGGAGAGAGATACAGAGGGGGAGAGATAGAGAGAGATAGAGATATGGAGGGAGATAGAGATAGAGAGAGATTGATTGACTATACTTAGCCTCAGGAAGGACATATCTTGATGAAGGCAAGATTGATTGACCAAGCTGATAAGATTGATTGGTGTGAAAAATTTGGTTGACAAAGATGAATTGATTTGATCAATAGATTGACAAAGATTGATTAACAAATTGACAAAAGATGACAAATTGATTTGATCGATAGGTTGACAAAGATTGATCTTTCTTTTTTTATGAAGATTGATGAATATGACCAAGCAATGTGATGATACCCAATTGCGGGAAGGACACATCCTGTTGGAGGTAGAGGACACATCTGATAAAGGTGACCAAGTGACGAGTGTTCACAAGACACCTAATTGCAAAAAGGACACATCCTACTTAAGGTGAATGACAAGGTTGAGAAAGCCTAATCCTAGGAAGGACGCATCTTGATAAAAGACAAGAGATAAGACCGAATGAGACAAATGACATAATGCCCCATTCTAGCCAAATGACCAGGTTGATTGATGGAGGATTTCATTCATTTGTTGTTTTGTGATTGAATGATGATTGTTTTTGGACCAAGGAAATGACCCAACTCGATGAACCCTAAAGGACTTGACCTAGGGGACCTTGGGGGATCATTGATAGATGGCCTTGCCTACGTAGCAGTGCGTAGAGACACGACTTAACTTTGTCTTATTTAACAAAATATTGAGTCATGATTTTATTTGGACAACCTAAAGGGACTGACCTAATGCCTCGGGGGCTCTTTTAAGATGAGTCTTGCCTATGTAGCAAACGCGCAAAGGCAACGTAGTTCGACCACTCTAACAAAATCGATTCAGACTCAAACTTAGAGTCAAACTCTATTTTTTGGGAGTTTTGAATTTTTCTGATGTTTTTGATTTTGAGGATTTTATGATTTTTTTGGATTTTGAAATGTTTTTATTTTTTTTATATTTTTGAAATGTTTTGATTTTTTTGGATTTTGAAATGTTTTGATATTTTTGGATTTTGAAATGTTTTGATTTTTTTGGATTTTGAAATGTTTTGATATTTTTGGATTTTGAAATGTTTTGATTTTTTTGGATTTTGAAAGTTTTAAAGGGTTGGTACCATATATTATTTCCCATGAAGATGTAAGTCAAGGAGTTGCCCCTAGTCAGGTTTAGGACTAGTTTAATATGTACGAGGGGAAGTGGCGAATGCGATGGGTGGATATGAAAGTGAAGGATGCTAAATGTCGGTGGTCTTCAGGCCATGGGAAGGATGACGAAGCTTTATTATGGATGATGAATAGATGTGAATGGACGAAAGACCATATGGAGTGATAGTAGACGGAGGAGCAAATATTGGCTACGCATGGCGCCTATTTGCCAGGTTTTCACCATGGTACTTGGTGCAGAGCACCTTTCACTTTTTCTCTTAGCCTACTTTGCTCTTTTTTACCTTGAAATCAAGGTCTAGGTGTAGGGAGTGACATTTTTGTTTTGTAATAAGGCTTAGGAGGCTAACTTCATGACTTGAAGCCCTTGATAATTCGAGTCAAGGGGTCTTAATGTTTTTATTAAGTTTGCTAAGTTAATTAGTCTGATTTTGTGTCCTAATTTGGTGGATAATGGAAGTCCAACAATCATAACTGTTGAGATCTTTTTGTGAATGTGGAAGTAAGTTTTAAAAGGCATGAATTATGTAAGGAATATGTATGGAAAGTGATGTAATCGAGTGACACAAAAATAATGAAAGATACTAATTTTTGGGTGTGATTCTTTGAAAACTATGTTTTTACCTTCTATTCTTGTAACCTGTATTGTTGAAGATTATTAAGGAAACTTACATTGATGTGTTGCATGTCGAGTTAGCTTCATTTTGGCTCATTTGTGAAGGTTTTTCTTTTTGTTATAACAAAGATCTTATCGATTTTTTCAAACTCACCTTTTAGGTAGGGTTTGTGAGGGTTTGAGTGAACATGTACTAGTGAAGGCCATTCTACCATTGTTGAACGTTGAGTGGGTGGAATGAGCCTGTAGGGTGGTAAAATGGTGTATCTTAACATTGCATGATAGGGTGGTGAGATTAATCAAGTAGCAAACCGAGGTAAAGGGTTGTCAGAATGGGTATTCCATGTGGAAAGACTGGTTTTTGATAAGGATAGTGAGTTTCCAGATAAGTTGGATGAAAACAACACCACAAATGGTGTATTGGTGACTGGTACATACTGTACATAAGGTTCTTAAGGTTAGGAGGGGCTTAGAGATCATAGCTCCTTTGTAAAAGAGGCCTATTTAGGCCATGGTGTAGCGAGGATGACCTAAGTTGGAACATGTTTTAAAACAACCTAGTTTAGTCTTGCGATAGGTGTTAGGACAGGATAAAGGGTATCCAAAACTGTAGAGTTAAATTTGTGAGAAAAACTATATCAAAAGATATAGTTGAATACGTGTGTCCTCAGTACTACTAGCCTTCACAGCCTGTTAAGAAGGTAGACCAAGAAACCAGTAAAAGGGATCAAAAGTGACAGTCAAGAAACCTTGAGAATAGTATGTCATCATCTTATCTTGCATCAGGTGGTATCAGAGCTTAGGCTCCAGCTCCAATTGCAAAGGAAGTTGGAAAGTTCAAATAGTAGTGAACAAGGAACAATACAATATGCCTCTAAAGATGGGTAGCACAACAGTTGCTAAAGAAATCAGAGCCTTGAGAGAAAGTATGGAAGCTCTTGAAAGAAATGAAAAAAGAGCTAAGGGTATCATTGAGGTGAGTGACCCTGAAGAGGAGGGTGAAGAGGAAAACCCTCAAGAAAAACCCCAAGAGGAGATGGGGGTTGAAGAAAAAAAGTTCTTGTTGATGCTTAAGACAGCAAGAGGAGAGGATCAAGAAGTGAAAGTAGAACTCCCTATGTATGGATGAAATATGGATGGAGAAGAATTAATAGAGTGGATTGATGCTCTTGACAACTATTTTGAGTTCAAGGAGATTCCTAAAGACAGGAAAGTGAAATTGGCTAAGACAAAGCTAAAAGGACTAGCTCTAACCTAGTGGAATTACACTCAAGAGGAAAGAGTAAATAATTTCAAGCCCAAGATAAAATCATGGGACCAGATGGTGCAAAAGATCAAGCACCAATTCTTTCATGTTGACAATGAAGTACAAACCTATAGGAGGTTGCAAAGCCTGAGACAGAGAGAGTTGGATGTGCCTACCTATACAGAGGAGTTTCATAAATTGACCATAAGGTCAGGGCACATGGAGAATGAAAATGAAAGAGTGGCTAGATACCTAAATGGATTGAGAGGAACAATCCAAGATGAAATCAGTTTGATGATTCCTGGAACAATGGAAGAATGGCCACCAAAGTTGAAGAGAAGATAAAGAGGAGGTTGGAAAAACAAACCAGGGGCAGAGGTAAAAGCTTCAGAGGTAGAAGTAATCCTAGAGGGAGAGGTTTCCAAAAGACACAAGATGAACAAAGCACCACTCAAGAACAAAGTGGGGAAACAAGAGGGGCCTTTAGGGGAAGAAGGCTAGGAGGTAGAGACAGGATCAATGGATCAACAAGAGGATCAAATTCCTTTTCTGGTAAATGTTTTTGATTGCAACCAATATGGGCACCCTGCATGGAAGTGTCCAAACCAACAAAGTTCGAGCTACCAAGGTGGGGAGAGAATAACTCAACTTATTCATGAAGAAGAAGAGGTAGAGAGTGTAACTTCTTCTATAGGTCCTTCAACTCTCTGAGCTAAGCCAGAACTAAGGGAGTCTTTGATGATCAGGAGGACATTAATCAAAGTACCTACTTCAAAGGAGCCACCTCAAAGGAAAGCCTTATTCAGAACTTGTAAAGTCCAGGGAAAGGTATGTAAGGTCATAATTGACTCTAGCTCCATTGATAATATGGCATCTTTGGAAATGGTAGAAAAACTTAGGTTGAAAAGGATACCCCACTCTAATCCCTATAAAATTTCATGGTTAAACAAGGGACAACAAGTTCTTGTGAATGAATAGGTTTTGGTGGAGTTCTCCATTGGTCCTTATAAGGACATGATGCTCTGTGACATTTTACCTATGGATGTGTGCCACCTATTTCTTGGTAGACCATGGCAATATGACAGGAAAGCACAACATTATGGTTTCAAAATGAATATCAGATTGAAAAGGATGGAGTGCAGATCAGATTAGAGCCACTACAGGAAGAAAAGAATACAAGCCCTGATGGACCTAGTGTGATGATAGTGAAGGAGAAGGAGTTTCTAAAATAATTGGAGGAAGAGAAGATTGGGTTTTCAGTTATTGGGAAACCAATTTCAGAGGTAGTAGTAGAAGACAGTGAGAAATAAGTTCCAAAAGAAGTGCAAACCCTACTCCATAGATATGAACACATAGTGGTGAAGGAGTTTCCCAATTCCTTACCCCCAATCCGTGATGTTAGTCATCATATAGATTTGGTTCTTGGTGCAAGCCTTCTTATGAAGGTTGCTTATAAGATGACACCTCAACAGAATGAGGAAATCAATAAATAAGTGCAAGACCTTCTAGACAAGGGCCTAGTGAGGAAGAGTCTCAGCCCTTGTGTTGTGCCAACAGTTTTGGCACCTAAAAAAGATGGTGAATGGAGGCTGTGTATAGATTCAAGGTCCATTAATAAGATAACCATTAGGTATAGGTTTCCTATACCTTGGATGGAAGACCTCATGGATAGTTTGGCAGGGGCAAAGTATTTCTCCAAGATAGATTTAAAAAGTGGTTACCACCAAATAAGGATTAGGGAAGGTGATGAGTGGAAAATGGCTTTCAAAACCAATGAGGGCCTTTATGAGTGGATGGTGATGCCCTTTGGGCTATCAAATGCCCCTAGAATATTCATGAGACTCATGAATGAGGTGTTAAGAGATTTCATAAACAAGTTTGTAGTAGTATATCTAGATGACATCTTGATATTCAATAAAGCAAGGGAAGAACACTTGAACAGGGTGTTGGGAAAGCTACATGAAGAGACACTCATGATTAACCTCAAGAAGTGTGAGTGGATGAAGCAGGAGCTGATATACTTGGGTTTTGTGATCTCAGGAGGTAATCTAAAAATGGATCCCAAGAAAGTTGAAGCAATACTTGACTGGCCTACACCAAAAATAGTGGGCGAAGTGAGGAGTTTCCATGGCCTGGAAATCTTCTACCGAAAGTTTATAAGGGGATTCAATCACACAATAGCACCAATGATAGACACCATCAAAGGAGAAAAAAGGAGCAGGTCTCAATGGACCAAGGAAGCTTATCAAAGTTTTGAGTACTTGAAGAAAAAGGTAGCACAACAACCCATACTTACTCTGCTTTATTTTTCTAAAGTGTTTACCATAGAATGTGATGCTAATAATTTAGCCATAGGGGCAGTGCTAAGCCAAGAAGGGAAGCCTATTGCCTTCTTCAGTGAAAAATTGAATGAGGCAAAGAGAAGATAATCCTCTTATGATCTAGAACTATATGCCATGGTACAATCACTTAAGAAATGGAGGCACTACTTTCTCCCCAAGGAATTTGTAGTATTCACAGATAACCATGCCCTAAGTTTTCTAAACAGTTAGGAGAAATTAAACCATAAGCACATGAAATGGATGGAGTACCTGCAAGCTTACATATTTACCATAAAACATAAAAAGGGACAGGCCAATAAGGTGGCAAATTCTCTGAGTAGGAGAGCAACATTAATACAAGAGGTGCAGCTTCATAGTGTGGGTGTGGAATCACTCAAAGGTATGTACCAATCTGATGAAGATTTCCATGATGCATTTGTAGTTTGTGAACAGTCTCAGGGATCATTTCATAAAGAGTATGAAGACTATGTGATACAAGATGGTTTACTATTCAAGGGAGCTCAGTTATGCATCCCTAAATGCTCGATGAGGGAGAATTTGGTCAGGGAAAAGCATAGTGGGAGCCTTGGTAGACATTTCGGTCATGACAAGACTTTGGATCAGATCAAGAGATTCTACCACTGGCCCAGGATGCATTTAGATGTCAAAAGGTATGTAGAAGGTTGTATTATTTGTCAAAGAGCAAAGGGGACAAGTTCTAATGTTGGGTTGTATCAACCTTTACCCATACCAAGTAGACCATGGGAAGCAATAAGCATGGATTTTGTTTTAGGTCTGCCAAGGACTTCTAGGGGTTATGACAGTGTGTATGTGGTGGTTGATAGGTTTAGTAAGATGGCACATTTTATTGCTTGCAAAACAACTAATGATGCATCACACATTGCACACATATTCTTCAAGGATGTTGTTAGAATTCATGGGCTACCACTATCATAGTATCTGACAGGGATGCCAAGTTCATTGGCCATTTTTGGAGAACATTGTGGAAAAAGTTGGGAACAAATTTGTCCTTCAGCTTTGCCTACCATCCTCAAACCGATGGTCAAACTGAGGTTGTCAATTGGTCATTGGGAAATTTGTTAAGATGTTTAACCAAGGAGTATAATCAGTCATGGGATTTGATATTGGCATAGGCAAAGTATGCCTATAATGACTCCATCAATTGGAGTATGGGGAGGAGTCCCTTTGAGGTTGTTTATGGAATACATCCAAGGGGTGTGTCTGAGTTGAGAGACTTGATGGGGATGGAGAAAAGGAGTGCACAAGGGGAAGATTTTGCTGTGTCAATGTATGACATACACAAACAGGTCAAGGAGACACTTGAAAAGCATGCAGTTAAGTATAAGGAAAAAGCAGACTTGAAAAGGAGAGATATACAGTTTCAGGTGGGTGATTTAGTGTGGGCAAATCTGAGAAAGGAGAGGCTACCCAAGGGGAAGTATACCAAATTGATGATGAAGAAGATAGGACCCTGCAAGGTGGTCAACAAGTATGGAAAGAATGCATATGAGATTGAACTCCCACAAGGAGTTGTAATCTCACCAATTTTTAACATAACTGACCTCTATCCCTCCAAGGGAATTGTTTTTGCAGGCAAAGAAGCAGGTGAAGCTGAAAAATATGAAGGAGAATGGATTAAGGACCTTCCTCCTACTCAGTCAAGGAAGCTTGAAGCTGTGTTGGATTCAAGGGAGGTAAAGAGAACAAAAAGAAAGGTTTATAGGGAGCATTTGGTGAAATGGCATGGACTACTTGAAGAAGATGCAACCTGGATGACAAAAGAAGACATTGCTCAGCATGGAGTTTCCATTGAAGACCTCATTTCATCAAGAGAATGAAATCAGTTCTACCCTGGGTGTATGGTGCAGAGCACCTTTCACTTTTTCTCTTAGCCTAATTTGCTTTGTTTTACCTTGAAATCAAGGTCTAGGTATAGGGAGTGACATTTTTGTTTTGTAATAAGGCCTAGGAGGCCAACTTCATGACTTTAAGGCCTTGATAATTTGAGTCAAGGGGTCTTAATGTTTTTATTAAGTTTGCTAAGTTAATTAGTCTGATTTTGTGTCCTAATTTGGTGGATAATGGAAGTCCAACTGTCAGAACTATTCAGATATTTTTGTGAACGTGGAATTAAGTTGAAAAGGCATGAATTATGTAAGGAATATGTATGGAAAGTGATGTAATCGAGTGACACAAAAATAATGAAAGATACTAATTTTTGGGTGTGATTTTTTGAAAACTATGTTTTTACCTTCTATTCTTGTAACTTGCATTGCTTAAGATTATTAAGGAAACTTGCATTGATATGTTGCATGTCGATTTAGCTTCATTTTGGCTCATTTGTGAAGGTTTTTCTTCCTTTTATAATAGAGATCTTATCGATTTTTTGAAACACACCTTTTAGGTAGGGTTTGTGAGGGTTTGAGTGAACATGTACCAGTGAAGGCCATTCCACCATTGTTGAACATTGTGAGTGGGTGGAATGAGCCTATAGGGTGATAAAATGGTGTATCTTAACATTGCATGATAGGGTGGTGAGCTTAATCAAGTAGCAGACTGAGGTAAAGGGTTGTCAGAATGGGTATTCCATGTGGAAAGACTGGTTTTTGATAAGGACAGTGAGTTTCCAGATAAATTGGATGAAAAAAACACCACAAATGGTGTATTGGTGATTGGTACGTATTGTACATAATTTTCTTAAGGTCAGGAGGGGCTTAGAGATCAAAGCTCCTTTGTAAAAGAGGCCTATTTAGGCCATGGTGTAGCGAGGATGACCTGAGTTTGAAAATGTTTTACAAAACAACCTAGGTCAGTCTTGGGATAGGTGTTAGGACATGATAAAGGGTATCCAGAACTGTAGAGTTAAATTTGTGAGAAAAACTATATCAGAAGATATAGTTGAATAAGTGTGTCCTCAGTGCTACTAGCCTTCACAGCCTGTTAAGAAGGTAGACCAGGAAACCAGTAAAAGGGATCAAAAGGGATAGTCAAGAAACCTTGAGAATAGTCTATCATCATCTTATATTGCATCATTACTTATCCAAAGCACCACTTTTTGGATGAATTATTTCTCTTTACTATTTTTCTAATATTTTTAAATTATTTTTTTATTTTTTTTGTATTTTTGAATTTTTAAGGGACACTTCGAGAATCAAATATAATACTTGTGAAGGTGCATGCTATTGATGGGTTTGGACAATGGTTCTCCTTCAGGAGTAGAAAGCTAATAAGCACCAGATCCATATGTCGCTATGAAAATGTACGGGCCCAACTAATTAGGCTCAAATTTACCAGGTTTTTCTCGTTCTGCTTGGTTCTTTGGATTATCCTTTAGGACTAGATCACTAATGTCAAAAATTCTATGATGAACCTTCTTATTATAACTGCATCAGAGGTGGTTTTGATATGCTTGCAAGTGTGTCAAAGCATTTTGTCTCTTTTCATCTAGTAACTATAGCTCTTATAGACAGGATACACAATATTATTCTTGATCAATTAGGCTTTGCATAGAGACTCGTAGGGATCGTAACTCGACCTCTATAGGAAGTATTGCTTCAGATCCATAAATAAGGGAATATGGTGTGGCTCCTGTAGGGGTACGAATACTAGTTTGATAGGCCCATAAAGCAGGGTTAAGTTGTAAGTGCTAGTCACGACCAACATCATTGACAGTCTTTTTTAAGATCTTTAGGATAGTCTTATTAGACGCCTCAGCTTGACCATTACCTTGGGGATAATACAGAGTGGAAAAATGATGTTGAATGTGGAATTTTTCACAGAGCTCACAAACATCTTGGTTTTTGAAAGGGTGGCCATTATCTGTAATGATGGAGTGTGGGATACCATAACAACAAATGATGTGATTCAGGATGAATTTGGCTATCTTCTTACCAGTAATGTAAGTTAGTGGGATGAATTCAATCCATTTTATAATGTACTCAGTGGTGACAAGGATAAACTTATGTCCATTGGAAGAGGTGGGATGGATTTTTCCTACGAGGTCGAGTCCCCATTGAGAAAATGGCCATGGCAAAGTAAGCAGCTGCAATTCCTGAGCTAGTGCGGGTATGAGATCTCCATGAATCTAACATTGGTGACATTTCTTCACAAAATGATAGGCATCACGTTCCATTGTAGGCCAATAATATCCCATTCTCATGAGATTTTTGGCTAAGGTAGGACCAGTAGAGTGAGCTCCACATATACCATGATGTACCTCTTGTAAGGTTGTTTGTGCTTCATTTGAGTCGAGACATCGAAGGAGGGTACTATCTAGGCTATGACTATAAAGAGTGTCTCTGATGATGGCATATTTAGATGCTTGTCGGATAAAGGTCTTACGTTGGTTAAGGGACAAGTTAGGAGGTATAATTTGGTCATGTAAATAGGTATAAATTTCTTTGTACCAAGGTGAATCAAGACTAACAAGTTCGCACACAAGTTCAGTTTCGGGGACATCAAACACAGGGATCAATAGTTGTTCTACCAAGAAGTCATATTGCAATGCATTATTCGGAATGTCCAAGAGAGATCCGATGGTAGCCATTGCATCAACTGCTTTGTTCTGGATTCTCGGGATCTGCTCAAAAGAAACATTGTCAAAGTATAGTTTGAATCTATCCACCATGTGTTTGGAGGGCATCAATTTCTCATCCTTAGTATCATAATCATCATTAACTTGTTTTATCACTAACTGTGAATTACGATAGACTTGAAGATCCTTGATTTTCCATTTTATTGCTATTTGAAGTCCTATTAATAATACCTCATATTCTGCTATATTATTAGTGCAGGGGAAAGTTATTCAGAATGACTTAGGGATGGAATCTCCTTGAGGGGTGATGAACAAAATTCCAGCTCCTGAACCATGACTTGTGTAAGATCCATCAAAGTATAATTTCCAAGTAGTCGGCGTGTCTATGAGAAGGATCGATTCATATGGAAAA
The DNA here is from genome assembly GCA_007115665.2 of Sequoiadendron giganteum. Classification (NCBI taxonomy): domain Eukaryota; kingdom Viridiplantae; phylum Streptophyta; class Pinopsida; order Cupressales; family Cupressaceae; genus Sequoiadendron; species Sequoiadendron giganteum. The sequence goes on along the minus strand of CM021108.1, from coordinate 391,034,505 downwards.
TCAAATATTAAAGGGTGATTTTCTTTTATCAGTGCATTTGCAAGTTGGTCTGCTATCACTTGTCCTTTTATTTCTTTTTGATCTATATACTCAATGTCATACTCACTCAGCATCATAACCCACTTAGCTAGTCTTCTTGTTAGGGTTGCTTTATTGAGAAGATATTTCAAAGGATCAATTTTTTCTTATGATTCAACATGTAATGTCTCAGTTTTTGTGTTGCAAATACCATTGCTAGACATGCTCATTCAATAGAACTATAATTCAATTCATATCCAACTAGGGTTCGACTAATGTAATATATAACCCGTTCTTTTCCATCATTATCATTTTGTGCTAACAATGCCCCCAGTGCTGATGTTGTGGTTGTCACATATAATATCAAACATTTTCCATCGATTGGAGGCATAAGAACTAGTGGAGTCAGTTGATAATTTTTTATCTGATCAAATGCTTCTTGACACTTGTCTATCCAATTGAAGGGAATGCCTTTTCTTAATACATGTTGGAATGGGTGGATCTTGTCTGCTAACTAAGAAATGAACCAACAGATTGATTGTAGTCTCCCTTGCAACATCCTCAATTGATTGATGTTGGTTGGTGGTGGCATTTCTAATATAGCTTTGACTTTCGCGAGATCAACTTCTATTCCTCTGCATGATACTATGTATCCAAAGAGTTTGCCTGATTGGACCCCAAAACACATTTATTTGAATTTAATCTGAGTTGGTATTTTTCCAGTCATGTAAAAATCTTGTCCAATACTGCTAAATGTTCACTTCATTCTAGGGATTTAGAGAGAAGGTCATCAACATAATATTCCATCAACACATGCATATGTTCATGAAAGATTGTGATCATCGCTCTCTGATATGTAGCTCCGACATTACATTCCAACATAAAGTTTCCCAAGCACATGTAAAAGTTGTTTTTGGTTGATCTTCAGTAGCAATCCTTATCTGATTATAACCCAAGAATCCATCCATGAGTGATAGCATTTTGTACCCAGCTGTGAGTTCTACGATGATGTCGATGTTTGGCAGAGGAAAATCATCCTTGGGACAAGATTTGTTGAGATCTCTAAAATATGTGCATATTCTAATTTGACCATTTGGTTCAGGGACAGGAACAAGGTTTGATATCCAATCTGCATAATCAATAGAACGAATGAATCCCACATCTAGAAGTTTCTTCAATTCTTCCTTAACAAGGAGTGCGATTTGTGGATGCATTTTTCTTAGCTTCTGTTTGTATGGCTTGGCATTAGTTAGAAGTGGTAAGTGATGTAAAACCAATTCAGGATCCAATCCAGGCATATTTGCATATGACCAGGCAAAATTGACTTGTCTTTCTGCAAAGAATGTTGTGAACTTAGGCTTTTCCTTAGCGGTCAAAGATCTTGCTAACTGTATAATTCTGGAATTATCTTGTGTTTCAATATTCACCTCTTTTGTTTCTTCTATCAACAATGGCGATCTCTCTCGGTCTATTGGGAGATAGTCCAATCCTCAATTCTCAGGCACCTCAAGGAGGTTTTCACCTTTTGGATAAGTCCTTTATTTTTACTTTTTCATGGTCAGCAGGCGTCTTTCAGTTTTCACCTGAAGACCTATTATTTCTATTTTTTATTTTATCATTTTCACTTTTGCGACTAGAGGATAGGATAGCCTCACCAAATTATGTTGCATAATCAAGTTTTATGGAAAATCCAACCTTATGATCCCCACTAGGTATACCTTCATGAAGTCCTATAAACTCAGTGATTGCTTCGTCATTCTTGAAAGTGTCCAAACTTGGTGGGTCTTTTTGATCCCAATCTATGAGTTGTGGGTAGACAAGGGGTAAGCCATCATCAGTGTTATCAAGAGTCATGGTGTAGGCAGAGAGGGTAAAGACAGATGTAGATTCATCAAGTTCCCAAGAGGTAGCGTAAATGGTTTCCCAAAAGCATTTAATCCATTCTTCTTTATTTAAGGGAGCTTTGGGACGAGGGCTTGGTAGAATTAGCGAGGAACCAACTGTAAGCATTTGACTAAACTGTGTTTCAAGAGGAGGCTCATCAATTATTCTGAATAGTTTATCTAAGTCTATAAAGGTAGTGGAGGATAGGGAATCACATTCATATTCATTAGAATCGGCATCAAAATCCCAAGGGTCCTCATATGTCTCGATCTCATCTGAAGCATTAGCAACCTCACTCGAAGGTAATCCGATACCTTGGATAGTCACTTTTATAGGTACGAACCCTAACCCTTGATGTTTAATCAACTTAGGAGGTTGCAAGGGTTCTATCATTCCTTGTTTATTTAGGCCAAGACCACTGTGTCCATCATATCCTTGTCGTTTCATTATTGGGAATCCTTTTGGATACTGTTCAACTGGAAACCTCTTAGATATAGTGTCTTCTTCCTCTATACAACCATGTGAGAATTTGATCATCTAGAGATTCCTTGGCAAGTTCCCCCCATTTGGTGAAGGTGGTAGGGGGATTATGAAAGATGACCTTAGGCTGCATGGGATGCATTTTTCCATCAGAATTTGGTGATTTAGGCAATTTTTCGATGAAAAAGAGACTCTTCATGTTATATTCTTTGCATCCTTTGTCTTGGATCTAGATCTTAGGTACAAAGGGTGTGGTGAATGGAGTGGATGGTTTGACCAGCGTAGATGGGTCGATGTAGTGGGATGAAGTGATCGATGAAGTGGAAGGTGAGGCTTCTCGATTGATGGGCACTTGACGTTCAATAGTTCCTCTTAAGTTTGAACAATACTAAAAAGGATCGGGGTTGCCTAGAATGGTGATTTCAGTGCCATTGCGTGGAAATTTGAGGCATTGATGGTAGGTGGATGGAATAGCTCTCATAGCATTAATCTAAGGATGGCCAAGGATAAGGTTATAATGTAGATCTAGATCCAAGACATGAAATATTGTATGTTGTATTGTGGGGACAACTCTTATAGGGAGTGAAATGATACCTTCAGATGAACGTTCAACATCATCATAAGCTTTGATAGTGGTTTTCTTTGTTCGGTCTATACAATTCTTAGAGTATCCCAATGCTTTCACCAATTTTAACTATGAGCAAATATTCAGACCCGCTCCACCATCTACTAGGACTCGTCTAATCTTGCATTTATCGATGCAAACTTCAAGATGTAAGAGGTCATTATGATCAAATTTTGGTGCAAAAAAGTCTTGCTCAAAGAAGGTGACATGATGTGGCATAGCTAGGTATTCGACCATGGCCTGAAATGCATTGACATCTAGGTTGGTGAGGACTGATGCTTCTTGCAATGCTTTGTCAAGTATAGCTCTATGTCGTGGGGATGTGCGAAGGAGCTCCAAGATAGAGATTTGTGTGGGAGTTTTTCCCAACTGCTCCAAGAGATTATATTGGTTCTTGGGATTAGGATTGGGTGGAGGTCCTGGAATAGTTATCTTGGTTATGCGAGTAGCAACAATATAGTTTGAGTTTGGCTTGTTTATGGTGATGGTAGGAATGTGATGATCAAAGGGTGTTATGTTAAGAATGATAGTGCTATAGTTGTGTTTGACTGTGGCATAGTTGGCACTATTATTGTTCCCTGAACTGGAGGCTTTCCCTTTATCATGGTCTTGCAAGGGAGTTTTGAATATGGTATGATCAACATTGGTTTTTCCTTGTGAATCTCCTACTGATATAGTTCCATCTTCAATGAGGTCTTGAATAATGTTCTTGAGTGTCCAACATCTTGTTGTTTTGTGTCCTTTGCTATGGTGGTATTCACAGTATTCATCTTCTTTCCACCGATCTGGTTTGATGAAGGAAGGTTCATAATTCTTGGTTTCAGGTAGTGTGATGGTATTGGTTTGCAAGATTTGTTTGAGAACTAATTTGATAGGTTCACCCAAGGGGGTGTATGTTCTCTTGGCATGAGGAGGTCCTATTCGTTGTTGATTGTTTTAGATAGCGATTAATGTTTGGTTTTGACTCTGGATTCATGCATTTGGCATGGTTGATGTATTCGATGAGGATGGACCTTTAAGTTGAATGGTTGGACCTTTAGTTATTAGTTTGGCATCAACAACTCCATCGTTTGTTACATTTTTATTTCGGGACCAGTATTTGCTCTTGTCATTGTTGGATTTTGAATTTTCTCTGTTTATCTTGAGTAGTCCTTTGGCGATAAGACCTTTCTTATTAAGGACACCTTTCTCAAGGATCTCTTCAAAGGTTGTACAACATTGGATTTGAATTCGTCTCATGAGTTCTTCGTTAAGATTTTCCACAAACATGATGACCAATTGTTTTTCAGGAATGTGACAAGGGAATTTGCTAACCAAACCTCGTCATCTTTGGTAGAACGAGGTAAGGGGTTCTCCTTCTTCTTGTCTAGTGGTGCTTACTGTTGTAAGGGTGACATCATTTTTAATGTTGAAGGAAAAAATGTTAATGAATTTATCAGCTAGTTCACCGCATCTTCTTATTCCTAGAGGAAGATGTGTAAACCAGTCTAAATTTTCCCTTGTAAGACTTCGCATAAATAGTCTCATCAAATAAGTTGGATCATATGAGACTTCCATACATGATGTGTTGAATTCTTGAATGTGCTCTATTGGATCCCCTGTCCCCTTATACTTAGGCAAAGGTGGTGTTGTAAAATGAGGGGGAAAGGGTGGCATATATAAATTGCGATCAAATGGAAAGGGGCATAATTCCTCCACATAATAGGTCTTTTTGTTGGTCCCCAATTGCATGTTAGTCATTTTTTGTTGAAGGGTCTGTACTTGTTGTATCAAGAAGTCTGCAAGTGATGGTGTTGCATTGATTTGACTTGGTGTCATGATGCTAGCATTGAGGTCATAGGTTGGATTTAAATTATGATTGATGTCTTGTGATGTGAGACCTTGATCACCATATTGATTTGTGTTGGTTTGATTTGGGGTGAAATTGGTATTTAGGTTTGTTCCAAAGGTCATGTTTGCATGTGGTAAGGTATTTTTGAATTTATGTGTAGACCCTTTATTTGTGTTTTGGTTTTGAAAATAAGGTCCTTGGTTTGTAAATGAAGGTGTTGGTCCTTGACCAATGCTTTGTGATGAAGAAAGTGTTCCTTGGTTGGTACTTTGAAATGAAGATGTAGGCCCTTGATTGACATTTTGTGATGAAGGAATTTTTCCTTGGTTAGAATTTTGGAATGATGAGAGGGACCCTTGATTCTCATTTTGGAATGAGGGGATGGATCTTTGATTGTTGTTTTTCTTTGGGATTTTTTGTGAGACAATGTGGACCTTTCTAGGTTGACTTGAAAATTGGAACAAGGATCCTTGGTTTGTGTTTTGAAGTGTAGGAATGGGACCTTGATTTTTATTTTCTGTCAAAGGTGTAGGACCTTGTGAAGTAGAACCTTGATGTGTGTTTTGGAAGAGGGGATTTGTAAAGGTCTTACCCATGGAGTTGGAAGTGTTTCCAAGTGTAGAATGTTGTCCTTGTGTGGTGGTGTGGGTTACCCTGTTTCCAAATGTTGGGATATTTTGGATATGTGTGGTGGTGGTACTCATGTGTGAGGTTGTCCCAAGGGGTATGTTTGATGTTTGAGATGACAGAGGCATGCCAAGTGCAAATGGATTTTTAGTTTCCTCTTCTTTAAGGTTTGATACATCAAAACCTTGAGGTTGTTTGGCACCCTTTTTAGCTAGTGCATAGAAGTATCTATTAGGATTAGCACTAACAAGTTGATCAATCATGTTTAAAGTTTTTGGATCTTGATAAGCTCTTTCAATTTCTTGAGGATTCAATTGTTTGCTGAATTCTTTTATGCTTAGGTTTTCCCATTTCCCGTTGAATTTGTCATGACTTAGATTGTTCCAATTGTTGGTTTGATCTCTTTGTGGCACCTCTTTGTGAGGTGTGGTTTGATTTGAATTAAACCCAAGGGTGGTGTCATGAAACGTGTCACTTGAATATTTCAAGTCCTTTCTTTTGGATTTTGACCTTGTTTCAACCATGTGAGATGTTTGCAAGTTTGAGGGATAATGCAAGATGTGGATAACACTAAACTATGTTTATTTTTTATTTTTTAACCTTTAGGATATGAAAATGCAAGGATGCTAAAGTAGGGATGGTAATGCAAAGATAATAATGACCAAAGGATGATGGTAATGAGTGCTAAGGGATGCTAAAGTGTGATTGGTGATCAAGGTGACTAGATGATGGTTGATTGGAAACTAAGATAATGATGCGATTGAAACTATGCTATGTTTTTTTTGTATTTTCAAGGATATAAGGATGCAAAGTGCAATCTAGGCAATATGAGTCTTAATGAGAGTAATGGAAATGAATTTTAAACTAAGGGTGGACATCAAGCCAATGTGAACCCAAGGAAACAAATTACAAATGTCATTGACCATAAGAGAACAACCAAGACTAGGACACGACCAAGATCAAACTTGACAAAGTGACAAATGACAAGACAATGACAATGACAATGGTCAATGAAAAATATAATGTGTAACCCAAAATTCCCAAAAGCTCAAAGGTCTCCCTATGTTCAAAATTTGAAGGCCTAAATGCAACCTAAGGGTGAAAGTCCAAATTGTGCAATGCAAGGGATGAAGGGATGCAACCTATAATGCAATTTTTTCCTAATGGGGATGCTTAGAATAGGCTGGACAAACTTGCAAGTCTCTGGTTTGGAAACCAAGATCATAGTCAAGATGAGTTGGACAAATATTTTTGAAACTTTGGTGATCAATCTTTTGTGGTTTTGTTTCAATAAGTTATGGTTCACAAAGAGTTATTTTGCAAATTTGATGTTTTGGACTGGTTTTGAGTGGATTTTTGATTGATTTTGATGAAATTTGTCTTGGCAAACACAGCAGACAGTATCAAGCACTTTGTTTGAGGACTAGTTTGATGTAAAAATGTTTTATTTTTTAAAGAAGACAAGCACAATCCTAATATTGGCAAGGGAAATATTCGTTGAATTCCCACTTGGATTAACTAGTCGTGCTTATTCTTAGCAGATGACTTAGAAGCTTGGCCACACTGGCTCTCCCAACACGACACTCACTTCCTGGGTCAACCAAGCTTCAAGTTATCATGAATCTCCCATGATGAACTCTTCATCTCTACTAAGAACCACGAGTATGTGGGACGGCTTTGGAGGTCTGACCTCCTACACCGACAAATAGAAGGATTTTGGTTGCTACAAACAAGAGGTGTCTAGTAAGGGCATCCGATTCAGGGGGTACTATGATAAAATCCCTCAGGAGGTCTCCCTACCCTTAGAACGAGGGGTTATGTATCATAAAGATATTGGGGAGAGCTATCACATACCACATCTTGTTGATTGCAAACTTTCCTTGCAATCACAAATTTCTATAGCGGTTCAAAAGCACTTGGCTTTAGCCAGTTACTGCTTAGGATCGTCCCTTGGGGTGAGTAATTTTTCCCACCAAGGTAGGCCCTTCTAATGGGTGAACACAAAAATAGATGGTTCTGGCTTTCTGATCACCGAGTTTGCACAAGGTGAGAGCATAATACCTACCACCCTCAAATACTAAGACATGGTGTTCATTTACCCCCTAATTTAATCTGTGTGACAAAGATAATTGTTCATTTTAGAGCACCAAATAAAGTGTTATCTAATCTAAAACAAATAAAATGGTTTTAAAATATAATCCTTGGACAGTCGAACCTACAAAACCACTTGTTAGCAGTTTCACAAAATGATCTTGGACCAATGAGAAAGCTGCAAAAACTAAGTTAGCACAAGAGATTTAAAACCAAACTAAAACTCAGAAGTCAACAACTAATTAAACTAAAAAATAAAGAGACTAAACTAAACTAAGAAAAAAACTTAAAGAAAATTAAAAACTAAGAGCTCAATTTTTTTATTGCTTCAAAAGAATTTTTTTTTTGTGAGCCCCACTCCAAAGCCACACGCTGCAAACAAAAAATCAGTAAACCAAAAAAAACTTGCATAAAAACAACAAACTAAAATAGTGATAACTTACACACAATTTTAAACTATAAAAATCTATGGAAAACTAAGACATAGACCTTCAAAACCGAGAAAATTTTTAGCAAAATCATGCACAACAAAAGTGTTATAAACAAAAGAAAATTCGGATCTTAACAACTAAATCTTGAAAAGTTGAGAGCACTAAAACGATCATAACTTTCTCAAAACATATCAAAATTTCAAACCATTTGAAGTTTCAGAAAAGTTAAAAATGAGAGCTACAAAACCTAGATGATAGTTTTTGATGATTTCATGCACCCATTTTTATGTACTCAAAATAATATGATAGGATTCTATGCAACTTCTTGGCTATAACTTGCAAAACAATAAAACAAACATGAAAACAAATGATTTTTTTCTGCAAAATTGTAAGATTCGCTTTGGGTTCACCAATGTAAGATGGGAAAAATCAAATGGCATAGATAAAGTGGCAGCTAACATAAATCTAAGCTAAAATATTAATCTAAACAAGAGAATACAATGAAAGCATAAGTAAAATGAAAACATCAAATAACAATACTCCCCATACTTGATCTTGAATCACTTCTCTTGCTCTCCTATTTCTCCTTATGATGCAAATTTTCCCTCACATTTTGAATTAGACTTGTACAAACACCAAAAAATTGTAAGTAGAAAGTTGGAGACAAAATGACTGTTAAATTGAAAATGGAAGAAAAAGGTTGCTTTTATAGACAACATTTTGAATGGGTAGTTGAGATTAATCTTCTAGAAAGATTCTAAGATCAACGGATGAGGATTCATAAGAGGGAGGTTACGAAATGGATGGTCAAGATCGAGTTTCTAGAAAGATGCCAATATCAACGGTTGAAATTTGATGCAACCAGAATATGTCATGCATGGAAAAGATATGACGTCGATGATAGACATGTAGGACATGCAAGCTATGACATGAAATAATGACAGGGGATCTTTGACCAAAATGGAGGGATAGATAATTTATTTTAAATTATTTATTCAAAATTGGAAAAGGACAAGTGGCAAATAAATAATTTATTTCAAATTATTTATTTGGAGAAAATTAAAAAGGAGATTTAATTAAATTCATAAATTTAATTAAAGGAGGAGATAGAAATTAAACATGGATAATTGATTTGGATCAATTATTCAAAAGAGAAGAATGACACATAATTAAATAATTTTGTCAATTATTTAATTATAGAAGAATAAAAGTCAAATAATTATTATTATCTGACTATAAACAGGTGATGAAAGATAAATAATTAAATAAATAATGATTTATTTAATTATTGAAGAAAGGGGGTATTAGTGACGCAATTAATTTATTTTAATTGATTAGGATAGAATAGAGATTAGAAAGTGAATTAATTAAATAATTAAAAAATTATTTAATTAATAAAGGAATATGATCATGAATAATTAAATAATTAAAATTATTTAATTATTAGAGGATGACGACTAAGGAAAAATGTTGCTCGCAGACTTGGGATATTTTTCAGTGCTACATAATAGATAATGAGATAGAGATAGAGGGAGATATGTAAGAATTTAGATAGAGATAGAAATAGAGCTAGAGCTAGAGACAAGGAGGGAGAAACAAGGAATGTGTGTGTATGAGTAAGAGAGAGATATGAACAGAGATAGAGAGGGAGATAGATATGTATAAATAGATAGAGAGGGAGGGAGATGGAGATGGAGGGAGAGAAATAGAGATAGGAGAGAAAATTAAAAAGATATATAAAGAGGAAGTGATAAGGAGAGGGAGAGAGGGAGAGATAGGGATATAAAGGAGAGATATAGAGATAAATATAACTTGGGAAAGATAGAGAGGGCGAGAGAGATAGAGACAAATACAAAGAAAGATAAATATATATAAAGGGAGATATGGAAGGAGAGAAGAAGAGGGAGAGGAAGAGGGAGAGGGAGAGATAGAGATAGAAAGAGGGAGACAATGAAAGAGGTGTGATGTAGAGAGAAATATAAAGCTATAGGAATTGATATATATAGAGAGAGGTAGAGAGAGGGATATATATATAAAGAGAGAGTAGGGGAGATGGAGGGAGATATGGAGTAAATAAGAGAAAGGGAGAGAGATAATGAGATATAAATAGAGAGGGAGAGGGGAAGATGGGAAGATAGAAATAGATGGGGCAAGAGTGAGAGATAAAGGAGGTTATAGAGATAATTAATAGAGAGGGGGAGATAGATATAGAGGGGGGGAGATAGAGATAGGGAGGGAGAAACAATGTGTGTAAAAATAGGGAAGGAGAAATAAGGAATGTGTGTGTCTGAGTGAGAAATATATTGAGATATAAATAAAGAGGGAGAGATAAATATAAATAAATAGAAAGGGAGGGACAAAGGGAGATAAATAGAGAGAAGATAGATAAGTTGAGAGATACAAAAAGAGAGAGTGATAGGGAGAGAGGAAGAGATATGGATAGAAAGAGGGAGAGATAGAGAGAGAGTTGTATTGGGAAAGATAGATGGCAAAGAGAGAGAGATGTGAGGAGAGGTAAGGAGATAGAGATAGGGAGAGAGATAGAGAGGAAGATAGAGATGGAGATGGAAATGGAGAGAGAGAGAGGGAGAGGGAGAGAGAGAAAAGAGATAGAAAGAGGGGGAGACAAAGAGAGAGGGAGATAATGAGAGAAGGAAAGATGGAGGGATAGAAATATAGAGATAGGATGTTATATAGAGAGAGGTAAAGAGAGGAAGATATATATAGAGAGGGGTAGGGAGAGGTACATCTAGGGAGATATATAGAGAGATATATGGGAAGAGAAAGAGAGAGATCTTTGTATATCTTTGTCTCCCTCTATCTTTATATTTTTATTATCTCTCAATCTCTCTCTTCCTCCCTCTCCCTATTTCTCTCTGTATTTGTCTTCCCTTCTCTCTTCCTTTATCTTTCTCTTATTTCTTCTTGATGTCTATTTCCCTCTCACTATATTTCTCCCCTTACTATTTTTTTCTATCCTTATTTATCTCCCCCTCTCTCCCCCTTTCCATATTTATCTCTTGATCTCTCTACCTCTATATATATCTTTGTCTCTTGTTTCTCTTTATCTCTCTCTTCATGTGACTATATCTATTTGTCTCTCCTCTTCTCTCTTTTCCTCTCTCTTTCTTTATCTTTCTTCCTATCTCTATCTCTTTGTCTCTCCATATTTATTCTTTTATATCTATACCTCTATTTTTGTATCTCTATCTCTCTTTTTATCACTTGTATCTCTTTGTTTCCCTCTTTATTTCTCTATTTCTCTCTTTATTTTCTCTCTTTATCTATCTATCTATCTATTTTCCTCCTAAGTGTGCAATGGGTACACTGGTTTTAAAGGTGAATTATCATATCCTTAATCAAATGACATGCTACCCTGAGCATAACTCCCCAGGGGTGTGCTATCCTTAGATTGTTGGCATGAAACGATTAATCAAAAGTTACCTTCTCTCTCTCACTCTATAAATTTGTATTTATATTTTAAGTTAGAAATTCATTTTTTATATAAATTATAACAAAAATATAAAATAGAATTATTTTACAATAATTAAAGTTTTAATAAGATAAATAATTATAAATTAAATTACTTCTAATAATTTTTAATTATTATTTGTAATTCCATAAAAAAAAACATAAATAATAAAAATAAATTTCAAACTTAAATCTAAATTAAAAACTAAAATAAACTAACCTAAATGGAAAGTCAAAATATATCAAAATCCAAATATCAATAAACCTAATAATTTTAAAAATTAATAACAAATAATAAACTTATTAAAATAATAAATAAAAAAAGTAAAACTATTTTTAATTTATTAGAATTGAAATATTAATAAAATATGTATCTAAAGAATAATAATATTAATAATATTAATATAAGATATTTATATTATAATATTAATTAATATCATATTTATCTAAAAGATAAAATATTCTTTCTAATATAATATAATATAATGTATATAATATTAAAAAAGAAATACTATTGCAATCGTTTGATTTTTATTTTTTTGTTGGGTTGGTCAGTCACATTGCATAATTTAAATATATTTCTTTCTATTTCTATTGTTTGCATTTAAGAACATATTTTTAATATTTAGAAATTATTATCTATTTGTTTCCTTATTGGTTAGAGTAGTTGTATAATTCATTTTTCTTTTTCTTTTAATGACAATTTGAAAAACTAAGATGGCATAGATAGCTTTGAGTGAATATTTTTGCATTAAATGGATATTGTGAGAGCTTTGTTGGCGGGTTGTGGCTCAGTACGGTTGCATCAAAATCACTCAATGGGTGGTTAATGCATTAAATGCCATCGCATGAAGCATTTTGCTTGAGAATTTTCTAGGTTTTTTGGAGCATTCCATAATGAAGGTTTGTTGTTGAATTGCAGATTTTTGTTTTGAGATTTGAGGTAGGATTTTTCAAATCTCTTTTGTATTTTCACGCACTTGTAAATTTGGCCTCTACAATTCAAGTTTTTTGTTTTGAAAAGCTATAAAATTTGTGTGATCTTCAAAGCCAAGAAAGTAGCATAAGACAAAGCAGAAACTCCCTCTTATCCTTCATGCCCACTTGAAGTTTGAAGCAACCGAGATTATGGTCTGCAATGAGATAGAGGAAGTCAGTATAGAGTAAGGGTATAGTAAGTTGACAATTTTTGTTGTTGGTGTTGGGTATGGATGGGTATTAGTTTTTGCTTTAAAGTCTTTCAATATTCATAGTAATGTTTGCTACTATGTTTCATAGTAGAGCAAGTGTTAGTGTGTTGTATGTTTTCCACCTAGGGATTTCTAATTTGGGTGCCTTCAACTACACTTTGATGTAAATTAATGGGTTGTGTATTATAGAAAATTGGAAGTAGTTTAAAATAATGGTGAAGCCAATATTGATGCCTTTGCTAGGGCAAAGCCTACCTTCAGATGTTACCCAATTGATTGAGAAGCTTGAGCAACACTGCCTTGCCCCCGATGGATCCCTCATTGCCAAATCCACTTACTGCGAACTTCAACTGGTAAATATATTCATTATATGATAATTAGTATAGAATTCCCTCCATTTGGTTTGGTAATTTATATCTGCAACAAGCCCGTGAGGAGATGGCTAGAGAGAGGATTTGTTACTTGGAAGTGATGATAAGTTGTACACTATTTTAATATTTCCACTTTTCTATTTTTACGATCATGTAGAATATTATGGGGGTCTATTAATGCAGGTTTTATATTGCAAAGTCATGGAAATGGTTGAAGAATATCAACAAGTGGTGTCCATGGCAATAGGTCTCGGAAGAATTTGATACCTTCAAACTTTGTTTTCTTAGTTGGGTTTATGAAGCTCTCCATAGGTTTTAAACCCTTGACGTCATACGTTCTTATTGATACACCTAATTGGCTGGGCTAGTTCTTATATTGTGGTGGGATTATGTCAAATTTGACAAGGGACATGCATTTTCATTTTCAATGACTTATTTTTTTAGATTTCACAATATTCTCTTTGAGGTCCATCATATTTGGTAGTAGTTTTCCTTAGCCATATCTCAGCTAGGATGCTTTTTATTTGGCAGTTTGTGAATGTTGAGTACCATTGGATGAATGATCGAATTTTAATACTTAATATATATCTTGGAGAGTTGAACCAAGAACCATGGTTCAAAACTCTCTAGAATAATGACTTAGGGACGATACCCTTAGAGAGGCTTGCTTACAACGGTTCAATGGAATCTCCCAATTTCAATCAATCAACAAAAACCATAATCATCTCCTACATTTGTGGATCAACGGTGTTTGGACAAAACTATGGATCGATATTGGGGATAAACTATCCTTGTATTCTATCAAATTGGTTTAATATAATTGAATCAATCCTCAAGAATTTCATGTTGACTTCCTCAGTTTGTTCCTAAATGTCAATTTGAGGATCATAAGCTCATGAAAGGTGTTGTAGCTATGTACCAAAGGGGTGAAATTAGCAAGTCAAGTGGGGATGAAATGCATTCTATGAAAATAAACAATCAAATCTAAATGCTTTAAAAGTATAAACTTTAAAACACTCTTAGATTGTGTTCATAAAACTAACCTTTGAAACCACCAAATAACTGAAATCAATAACTTAAATAAATACTTTTAACATATTTAATATCTATTATATTCAACTCAATTCTGATGAAACATTGCTTAATTCTATTTGGGGCTAAAGAATTATTGAACTTGCAGTAGTTTGTGTTGACAAAATTTTGGCGACAGGACCTATTAATTATGATGATAGGACTTGTTAAATCTAGGACAAGAACTGTGCAACATGTATAATCTCAGAAAACACAACTATTAATCCCAAAGACTATTTCAAGCTTAAACAAAATGTGATAGATCAATTAATACATAAACCACACTCACAAATAAATAACAATCACTGAATTAGACATAAATCATACTCACAAGATAAATAACAATCACTAATTTGTAAATCATACTCACAAAATAACCTAAAAGCATATTCAACCGGTGGTTGAAGAGTAGGCTTTGCCTCCTAGTCAATCGATTGAGGAAAGTAATGAACAAGCTCTCATGTTTGACTTAGATAATAATATTATTAGTATTAAATTGATTCATTCAAAAGTTGGAGATGTTTGGTACAAAAAGGAAACTTATATAGTCTCTTACATGAAACCATAGTATCTAAATATTACATACAATTTTTGAAGTTCAACAAGATCCAAATCATTTGAAGAAAGAATGAAGAATTCTACGACCATTCTTTCTAAAAGCTAAGAATCGATTACTAGCATTATGTAAAAGACATTCACTACCCATTCTTTCTAAGAGCTATAAACCAATTTACTATTATTATGCAAGAGATAGATCAATGATGTCGATTTGCAGTTGGCAACAAAAAGGATTATGACAACCTTTTCTATTACTCCTTATGACCACAGGAACCCTATTTTCACACATAACCACTATAATCAATACTAAATAACCAGTTACTTCCTTGGGTATATTATGTCCTCTAATCTATATTATTCACTTTTAATTCTATAAAATTATTATTATGGCAATTCAGGGGAGACAATTAAATTATAAGCTAAAATCAATGAAAAAACTAGTCAAACTTTTAGCCCATAATTTCCCCCTCAGCTGAAGACATTGCATGTCCTCATGCATAACTTACAGACTCAGTTTGTTCATCAGTCAAATTCTTCACTGTTGCCATTATTTCCTTTCCCCACTTGTCTTTCAAACTATGGACTATTTGTTGGTGCTCTGGTATGGGAATATAGTTTATTGAAATCTTATGCTCCATTGAGGCCTTTAATTCATTGACTTTTGCCTGATGGTATCCTATGGTCATACATTCTTCAATGATTGTCTCTTCCCATTGGGCTTTTAGGTTGCCAATTATTTGTTGATGTTTTGATATGGTTATGTAACCATCCATGTTTTCCTTTTCAATAGTATTTCTTAGGTTTTCCAAAATCTGATGGTGTTCCTCCAGGGATATATAGGCTACCATATCCAATCTTTGATGTTGAGCTAATTGTCTCGATTGGTTCCTTGGCCTACTCCTATTTCATTCAATTTTTTGCACTCAAATCTAAAGGAAATGGACATGTTCTTCTAAATGATTCACCCTGGCTTGTAAATTATGAATTTCTTTCTATTTCTTGGCAAACATCTTATCCACACTAAATTCTTTTAAAATATGTGACTCTTCCTGTGATATTTGTGTTAGTTTTAGGATTAGAAATGAAAGTAATCAGAAAATGCAACACATAAGACAATAAACACCACAAGATTCCTTGGGAAAATCCTCCTACTCGAGGGAGAAAAACCCAACAAATATATCACTTATATATTCAGGAATAAGAGCATAAATCTGCTTACAACTCAGGCCCAACACAAGGCCGGATTTGATACAATGAAAATTAGCACCTCTCTTAGATGTGAAGATACAAAATGAATATGTTTCCCCTTGAAATCAATCTGCTGTCACAATATGATGATCTGTTGATCAAGATAATGATCTTCTGCACAAGTTCGAACTTCATAATATGAAGATCTGCTGCTCAAGTGCGGACTTCTTCTAGGAGTGTGAATATGATGATCAAATGAGAGATCATCACCTTGTATTTATACAAAATATTGTGTCTCTTCATGAGGTCGGCCTCATAGCAATAATAAATAAATAAATATTATTTATTTAATGAAGTCGGCCCCATTTAATTATTCACAATAATTAAATTTTATATTATATTAGATGCCAAGTGAAGCACCTCTTCACATTAATAGATGCAATAAATGAATAGTCATTAGGCTATATGAATTTATTGTTCAACAAGCAAGGCATAAGTATGTAGCCCGAAGCTACACCATCAACACTCCCTCTTAGCTAGGGAGGAATACTTTTGATACACATTGTCATGGAATCTTTCAACATGACACCCACAATGGCTACACCCATATGTGGAAGGGGCTCATCACGGATTCACTCAATCATGATATCAACCATCATGGCTACTCCCATGTATGGTAAAGCATATGTGCAAAGTGCCCATCATGGAATCACTCAACGTGATGTCGTCATCTCAATATGAAGTTCACCATGGATACTCCCAAAGGGTGAATAAACACAAGTATAAGAAAATCATCACAGACTCTCTCACGTGATGTTTTCATGGATTCAATCAACATGAAATCCACCATGGCTACTCCCAAAGGGTGGAAAACAAGGGCTTACACCTCAAATTTATCTAATAGAGAAAGATGCATTAAAGTAAATCACAAAAGATCACTGAAGTTGAGTCTTCCCCTCAGCTAGGGCTTCATTCTCCACAATTCCAACCTTGTCTCATAAGTACAAAAACTTTACTTTGGAGAGGGGCTTGGTGAGAATGTCAGTTGTCTACTCATCAGTGCTAATGTATCTCAACTGGATTGCTTTCCTCAACACCATATCTCTGATATAGTGGTATTTGATCTCATAATGTTTGGTTCTATCATGAAACATTGGATTGACAAAAAGATTCACACAACTTTGATTGTCATAATGAATGATAGTCAACTCCAATGATTGTCCAAACAATCAGACAAGGAGCTTTTGAAGCCACGCTGCTTCTCGAGCTGCCACACACGCTGCAATGTACTCGGCCTCTATGGTGCTCAGTGCCACTGAAGACTGCTTCCTGCTACACTAGGAGATCATTATGACCCAAAATTGAAACAACATCCAGAGGTGCTCTTCCAATTAGCAACACACCTTGCCCAATCAAAATCAGTATAACCATGCAACTTCACATCAGAAGAATATCTCAAGCCATACCCAACTGTGCCACACAAGTATCTCCGGATATGCTTTGCTGTAACTAGGTGTATTTTCCTTGGTTCACACATGAATTGACTAAGTGCACTCACTGCATAGCAAATATCTGGTCTAGTATTGACTAGATACATCAATGATCCAATCAACTGCCTGTACATAGTAGGATCCATCAGATTTGAACTAGCTGCAACCTCTTTTAACTTCTAAAACTTGGTATCCATAGGTGTAGACATGAATTTGAAATCCATCATACCAAATCTCTTCAAGATATTTATAATATACTTCCCTTGACATAGAATGATCTCATTAGGCCTTTGCCACACTTCTAATCGGAAGAAGTAATGCATGTATCTAAGATCCTTCATCTCAAATTCAAAAGCGAACTCCTTCTTGCATTTGATAATGAAATGTTCTTCTTTAGTAAGAAATAGATCATCAACATAAAGAACCAAGATCAATGCCTCACCATTAACTACCTTCAACTACATGTTAGGATCAACATCATTCTTGGAGAAGCCCAAGCTCATTAGGTATCGATCAATCCTCTCATACTAAGCACGAGGAGCTTGTTTAAGGCCATACAAAGCCTTCTTCAATCTGCAAACATGAGACTCCTTCCCATGAACTTCAAAGCCATCAGGTTGCTCAATGTATACCTCTTCTTCAATCACGCCATTAAGGAATGTTGTCTTCACGTCCATCTGATGTGGCTTCCATCCTTTAGCTACTACAACAATGATAGTCCTAATGGAAGTATAACGAGAAACTAGAGCAAAGGTTTCCTCATAGTCTATTCCCTCTTTCTGAGAGAATCCTCTAGCCACAAATCTAGCTTTGTACTTCTCAATGCTTCCATCAGTTGCATGCTTGATCTTGAAAAGCCACTAAGAAGATACAACAGATTTGCCTTCTGGTCTAGGTAGAATGTCCCAAACATAGTTCTTGAGGATAGATTGATATTCTTCAGCCAGAGCATCTCTCCATACTTGTTGACTTGAAGCTTCCTTAACACTGAAAGACTTCGATTCAATTATTTGACTCATCAATACAACATAGCTTGAAAACTTTTGAGGTCTTTTGCTTTCTCTAATGTTCCTCTAGGGGCTGCAAAATTTTTTGCCTCCTGCATTGTTTGCCTAGCCCATAGAGGTCTCTTTCGACCAATAACAATGTCAGTAGGCCCATTAGTATGTTACAAAGGCTTAAATAGATCACCATCCTCTTATGGTTTAGTAGACTTCCTCTGAATCTCCAAGTACTTGCATCAACCTTCTGACCTCCTTGTCCAAGATTGAAAGCAACGCTTGCTTTAGAAAAATGGTTTATAGCGCACACCTCTGTAGAGATTCAAGGTTTTCCTCTTCAACCTCATCCTAGGTCACTCTATTCTGAATAGGTTTTCGGAGCTACCAATGTTAAATCCAGATTGACTTTCTTGAGAAATTTTGATCTCTACTATTGAAGAGGTCCTTCAAGGATTTAGCACCTGGCCTTGCAACACTGCAACCTTCACTTCTTCTCACCAAGTCACAAAACTCCCTCTAAAATTTAGTTCCTCCTCTTCGAAGAAATTGATCGCAATGACAACCTGAATAGATTCTTCATCTTCGAGAGATGTCTCCATCCACCAACACAGTCCTATGGCTACAAGCTATGATTCCAGGCTTGATTATTTCTTTAGTCTCCATGACTTCCTCACAAGATGTCTTGAGCTCTTCCTTTCTGCATAATCTCTCATCACCCTCTTGCTTCTTGATCCATCCTGGAGCATAAAGAGAGAGAGATTACTAATAGTTCATAGAACTCAACTATCTCGAAGATAAATACCAATTCTAGAAGCATACATGATTTACTATCTCAATTTTATAGCATGAATTAATAACTACATAAAAAATTCATGAACATTATTCAACATGAAATACTTATTTTATCATAATCTCCTTAAGTGTTGCACTTAGACACTTTTCAGGTCTACACTTATCTTTCCTGGGATCTGCTCATTATCTCTCAATAATTTTTCAGATCTGTTGTTGATCTCGATTGGATATAATGTACACACACATAATGCTTTAATGCAAGTGCCCACTACATAGGAGCCTCATTTAATTTCTAGGTAACAAAGCTCCCTTCACTCAACCCTGCCAATATCTGGTACCTTAATGCCATTATGACCCGAGGATTAAGGCTCTGACCTCCTTGGTTTCCATGCTATTCCTGATGGCCAATTTTTCAATTAAATTCGATTTCCATAGATTAAAAGACAACAAAGTGAATAAGCCCGAGTGAGGTATGAGCCAACAAATCCACCAATTACTAAGAGAAATCGTCCTCCTTAGATTGCCGCTATATTCTCTTGGCACATTCAACTCCTCAAGGAAGAATAGACTGTAGTGATATCCTTCACACCTCTTTCAATGATACATCCTAAATCATTGAGTTCGAAGTCAGATTTCCCAGGTGATCTCTTTCAACATCAAAGGCTCTAGATATGACAGTAATTTATTGAGTTCCTCTCAATCTGCAGTGTTGCTTACACAAACTGATTGAATTTTTTGAACCTGGCTCTGATACCATGTTAGTTTTAGGATTAGAAATGAAAGAAATCAGAAAATGCAACACATAAGACAATCAACACCACAAGATACCTTGGGAAAATCCTCCTACTCGAGGGAGAAAAACCCAACAAATATATCACTTATATATTCAGGAATAAGAGCAAAAATTTGCTTACAACTCAGGCCCAACACAAGGATGAATTTGATACAATGAACTATAAAACCTCTCCTAGATGTGAAGATACATATGAATATGTTTCCCCTTGAAATCAATCTATTGTCACAATATGATAATCTGTTGATCAAGATAATGATCTTCTGCACAAGTGTGAACTTCATAAGATGAAGATCTGCTGCTCAAGATGATAATATGCTGCACAAGTGCAAACTTCACAATCTGCTGCTCAAGATGATGATTTTTTGCTCAAGTGCGAACTTCTTCTAGGAGTGCAAATATGAAAATGAAATAACTTGATGATCAAATGAGAGATCATCACCTTGTATTTATACAAAACATTGTGTCTCTTCATGAGGTCGGCCTCATAGCAATAATAAAGAAATAAATATTATTTCGTTAATGAAGTCGGCCCCATTTAATTATTCATAATAATTAAATATTATATTATATTAGATGCCAAGTGAAGCACCTCTTCACTTTAATGAATGCAATAAATTTATAGCCGTTAGGCTATATGAATTTATTGTTCAACAAGCAAGGCCAACACTCCCTCTTAGCTAGGGAGGAATACTTCTGATACACATTGTCATAGAATCTCTCAACATGACACCCACAATGGCTACACCCATATGTGGAAGGGGCTCATCGCGGATTCACTCAATCGTGATATCAACCATCATGGCTACTCCCATGTATGGTAAAGCATATGTGCGGAAGTTCCCATCACAGATTCACTCAACATGATGTCATCTCAACATGACATTCACCATGGATACTCTCAGAGGGTGAATAAACACAAGTACAAGAAAATCATCACAAACTCTCTCACGTGATGTTTTCATGGATTCACTCAACATGACATCCACCATGGCTACTCCCAGAGGGTGGAAAACAAGGGCTTACACCTCAAATTTCTCTAACAAAGAAAGATGCATTAAAGCAAATCACTGAAGATCACTAAAGCTGAGTCTCCCTCTTAGCTAGGGCTTCATTCTCCACAATTCCAACCTTGTCTTGAAAGTACACAAACCTTAATCTGGAGAGGGGCTTGTTGAGAATGTCAGTCATTTTCTTATCAGTGCTAATGTATCTCAACTGGATCGATTTCCTCAATACCATATCTCTGATATAGTGGAATTTGATCTCAACATGTTTGGTTCTATCATGAAACACTGGATTGACAAAAATCTTCACACAACTTTGATTATCACAATGAATGATAGTCGGCTCCAATGATTGAAAAAACAATCCTACAAGGATCTTCTGAAGCCACACTACTTCACTACAGCAGAACAAGAAAATAGTGCTAGATTTTAGTGTATTTCAGTCCACGAATCGGGTGATTTGGCTAGTGCTAAACTCGGTGCAAACAGGCATGGTCTTCTCGGCACCGACTTGGGCATCGACTTGCGCGTCAGACTTTGCATCGTAGTTAGCGCTAGGAAATCAGAGCGTCCAGATTAGTGCCCAAAATAGCGTCGGGAACTAGCGCTTCTTCAACCACATAAAACAACACCAGAAATAACGTCGAAATTAACGCTAGAATTGGCATCCAATTCGGCTTCTAATTTTGCTTCTATGTCTACTCCCATTTTTGCTTCTAGTTTTGCTTCCGATTTTGCTTCCAAGTTTGCTTCCAATTTTGCTTCCAATTTTGCTTCCACTTTTACTTCCGGTTTTGCTTCAGGCTTTGCTTCCAATTTTGCTTTCAGTTTTACTTCCACTTTTGCTTTTGGTTTTGCTTCCGATTTTGCTTCCAATTTTGCTTCCGGTTTTGCTTCAACTTTTTCTTCTAGTTTTGCTGCTCGTTTTGCTTCCAATTTTGCTTTCATGTTTGCTTTCGGTTTTCCTTCCAAGTTGGCTTCCAATTTTGCTTCCGATTTTGCTTCCAAGTTTGCTTCCAATTTTGCTTCCAAGATTACTTCTAGTTTGCTTCTAGTTTGGCTTCCATTGTTGCTTCCTTTTTTTATTCTAAAAATGCTTCTTGTTTTGCTTCCATTTATTAATTTAATATGTTTTATTTCAAATTAATTAGTTAAATATATCGTGCCTCTTAAATAACTCATATGATTATAAAGTAAGTAATTTAATTATTTAACTCATATGATTAAATAACAAGATAATTTTTTTTTGGGTTGGTAACACAAATGTTTTGTATTGCTTGTAAAGATAAAAAAGTACATCTATTGTTCAATGCCATTACCAACCAAAAGAGCTTAACACTTCTCTGATTTGTTCAATTACATTTTGGAGGTGTCAAGCATTAATTTTACCTTTCATCACTACCTGAACTATTATTGTAACATGGTCATCATCTATAATTAAAACAAGTGAGTCAAATATCTATAATTTAATTGAATTTGACAACATCCATCCCGAGCAGTAAATTAAAATTATCATATGTAATAAATATCCATCCAAAAATCATCGAGCACTTTTAATATATATAAATTGACAAGTCAATACTGATAAGATCATCATCATATATAACTAAAACAAGTGAAAGTCAAATATGCCAATACATCAAAAACATGTCAAAATGATACATGTACAAATGATATAAATAAAATTGATAAATTATGTAACTCAAACTGATACATGTCCAAATAATATAGTGAAAATGATACAACTCAATAATATAGTATTGTAGGCTGTGAAAATGATACATATGATAGTAACCATAAATAGAGTCATCATAATGATATATCAGCAATGATCCATGATGCAGTCTATATGATCATGAATGTCACTGGTTACTACCACCAACTGTCTCATCATCATCATCACCATCGTCATCATCATCATCATCATCATCATCATCATCATCATCATCATTGTCGTCGTCATCATCATTGTCATCGGCCTCAGTGTCTTCCGTATCTACATCATCAACATCCTTTGACATGTGATCTGTACTGGCATAACCAATATTTCGTGGATCTGTATCATGTTGAGGATCATCTTGATCTTCTAGAAGACTTGTGTTCTACAAAAAAAAAACATTTAGAATGAAAAGTTCTTATTTATTTCATGCAATATTTTTTTTTTTGTTATATATCTAATATTGCAACATATGAGACGAAACCATAATCATATTACATCATATCAAAGTGCACATACCATAATAAAATTTCAAAAAAGTTACAGCTAATACTGGTGAGTCAAGAGAAACTTCAGCTTTCAAAAACAAAGCCAATTAGGTTGGTAGACTTGTGCATCAAACCAACATTTGGTGGAAGAGGAAGAAAGATGTACTCTGCATGTATGCCATTCCTCAATCTTCACTTGATGGCATCAAGGAATGGTTGAAATCCATGGATATAAAGTATTATGAAAGCAGAATGAACTTGAACTAGCGGCCAATTTTGAAGACTATTACTGATGATCAAATAAATTTATTGAAGATGTTGGCTGGGAATTTTTGAATATGGAAGCTAGTGATTCTGATTCTGATAATTTAGAAGAGTTAGATCAAGGATACAAACCCTCTGATGTAGAAGAGGAATTAGAATCAGATTTCATGTAGCCACCATCAAGAGTGTTACAAGACAATTAACAAGATGGAGGGAATTCTTATATAAGGATAATTTTCAATGTTGTAGGTACCGACTTTAATGCCAACTACAATGGCAACATTGAAATTCCCTAGCAGTATTTATGTTAAGGAGATTTCCTTTAGATGCAAGGATACAAAGCACATCAACCATGTGGTACAAATGATTAAATCACAGAGATGATCTATAGCAATGAAAGAGTCTGAAAAGGCAAAGAGAGCTTAATTGGCGACTCAGGAGAAACTTCAACTTTCAAAAACAAAGGCAATTAGGTTGGCAGGCATGTGGATCAGGCCAACATTTGGTGGAAGAGGAAGAAAGATGACTGGAACTCTGGAGACCCACCATATTGGATTTTGGTATTCAACCATGAGAGCAGAAGAGAGAGATGATATCATGTATCAAAACATTAAGCATGCATTCTTCTAGTCAGCGGAGAAGGAGATGATTACTTTGCTTCATTTTCATTTGCATAACCATATCATGGCGTGGGAACCAAGAAGACCAAGGATGTCTAGTTTTATGTGGAGGTAATGAACGTGGTCCAAAATTTAGGAGGGGAAAGAATGTCAATGTATGATCTTGATGAAATTGAGGAAGAACAACAAGAGAGGACAGTAAAAATAATATCAATGCAAAGTTTCAAGGATTTGTCAATCCAATAAGAGAGCTATGGGAGCAACCTAATCTAAAATATTTTGAGCTAGAGTTTGATATAACATTTAGAGAGCTTGGTTTTCATGGAATTCCTTTCAAAGCCTCTACTTTTATTGTTCCTACAGTGAACTGTTTGGTAGAGTTGGTGGAATTACCTTTCTTAGTAATCACTATTAGTGAGATTGAGATTGTTAATCAATTAGGCGTTAATTTCCTATAGCAATGAAAGAGTCTGAAAAGGCAGAGAGAGCAACATTGGTGACTCAAGAGAAACTTCAGCTTTCAAAAACAAAGGAAATTAGGCTGGCAGATGTGTGGATCAAGCCAACATTTGGTGGAAGAGGAAGAAAGATGATTCGAACTCTGGAGGCCCACCAAAATGAATTTTCGTATTCAACCATGAGAGCATAAGAGAGAGCTGATATCATGTATCAAAACATTAAGCATGCATTCTTCCAACCAACGGAGAAGGAGATGATTAATTTAATTCATTTTCATTTGCATAGCCATATCATGGCATGGGAACTAAGAAGATCAAGGATGTCCAGTTTTATGTGGAGGTAATGGATGTGGTCCAAACTTTAGGAGGGGCAAGAAGGTCAATGCATGATCCCGATAAAATTAAGGAAGAACAACAAGAGAGGGACAGGAAAAATAAAATCAATGCAGAGTTTCAAGGATTTTTCAAGGGAGTAAGAGAGCTATGGGAGCAACCTCATCTAAAATATTTTGAACTAGAGTTTGATATACCATTTAGAGAGCTTGGTTTTCATGGAAGAGGAAGAAAGATGATTACTTTGCTTCATTTTCATTTGCATAACCATATCATGGCGTGGGAACCAAGAAGACCAAGGATGTCCAGTTTTATGTGGAGGTAATGGATGTGGTCCAAACTTTAGGAGGGGCAAGAAGGTCAATGCATGATCTTGATGAAATTGAGGAAGAATAGCAAGAGAGGGACAGGAAAGATAAAATCAATGTAGAGTTTAAAGGATTTTTCAAGCGAGTAAGAAAGCTATGGGAGCATCCTCATCTAAAATATTTTAAACTAGAGTTTGATGTACCATTTAGAGAGCTTGGTTTTCATGGAGTTCCTTTTGAAGCCTCTGCTTTTATTGTTCCTACAATAAACTGTTTGGTAGAGTTGGTGGAATTACCTTTCTTAGTAATCACTATTAGTGAGATTGAGATTGTTAATCAATTAGGCACTAATTTCCTGTAGCAATGAAAGAGTCTGAAGAGGTAGAGAGAGCTACACTAGTGACTTAGGAGAAACTTCAGCTTTCAAAAAAAAAAGGCAATTAGGCTGGCATATGTGTGGATTAGGCCAACATTTGGTGGAAGAGGAAGAAAGATGACTGGAACTCTGGAGGCCCACCATAATTAATTTCGTAATTCAACCATGAGAGAAGAAGAGAGAGCTGATATTATTTATCAAAACATTAAGCATGCATTCTTCCAACCAGCGGAGAAGGAGATGATTACTTTGCTTCATTTTCATTTGCATAACCATACCATGGTATGGGAACCAAGAAGACCAAGGATGTATAGTTTAATGTGGAGGTAATGGACATGGTCCAAAATTTAGGAGGGGCAAGAAGGTCAATGTATGATCCTGATGAAGTTGAGGAAGAACAGCAAGATAGGGACAGTAAAATTAATATCAATGCAGAGTTTCAAGGATTTGTCAAGCTAGTAAGAGAGCTATGGGAGCAGCCTCATCTAAAATATTTTGAATTAGAGTTTGATATAGCATTTAGAGAGCTTGGTTTTCATGGAGTTCCTTTCAAAGCCCCTACTTTTATTGTTCCTACGATAAACTATCTGGTAGAGTTGGTGGAATTACCTTTCTTAGTAATCGCTATTAGTGAGATTGAGATTGTTAACCTTGAGAGATTAGGACTTGGGCAAAAGGCATTTGATATGGCTATTGTTTTCAAATAATTTAAGTGGGATGTACTCCGCATGTAGGCCATTCCTCAATCTTTTCTTGATGGCATCAAGGAATGGATGAACTCCATGGATATAAAGTATTATGAAAGCATAATGAAATTGAATTGGTGGCCAATTTTGAAGACTATTACTGATAATCCAAATAATTTTATTGAAGATGTTGGTTGGGAATTTTTGAATATGGAAGCTAGTGATTCAGATTCTAATAATTCAGAAGAGTCAGATCAAGGATATGAACCCTCTGATTTAGAAGAGGAGTCAAAATTAGATGAGGAAGGTTCAGAAGATGAATCTTTTGTAAAGTCAGAGGAGGACGAAGAAGAAGAAGAATATTCTGAAGAGGAGGAAGGTAAAATATGGGATGAATTAGAAGCCGAAGCCAAAAATGTAGATAAGGAAAAAGGAGACGAGTCTAACAGTGAAGAGGAAAGGTGGCAACAAAAGGTAAAAGCTATAGGGAAGTCCCGGGCACCTGATATTAGAGATTCAAGAGGAATACCTGCCAAGAGGCATAAAGTCAAATGAATTGAGTTCTCATCTACATCCTTCTACTATTTATTCATGCACATAAATGGTCATCTTGTAATCATAAGATTTGAGCTCTATTTACTCATCCTATGCATCAATAAACAACTCAACACAAGAGATGAAAATTGACATATTAACACAACAATATCCAACTAAGTTATTGAAACTCAACTATTGTTACCTCGTTCTCCATCCAGATTACAAAATCCTTCCTTTTTTTTTTGTAACATATTCTTTTCAAATTGCTTTGGATGGCGGCCATATTTCTCCTCCTGTCAAAACATGGCACATGGACTAGTTAAACTAATTAATATGCAATCATTTACTTTTTCCAAGGAAATAAAAAATATATATCATTTCACATATTAAATATACTTACAAATGTACAGATCAAGGCTTGTAAACCTTTCTGTCCACTACAATGCATGGCACAAAGTTTCTCAAGCCTAGCCTTGGAGGCCTTGTCTTGAAACATATACTAATTCAATCTAACTATGCACAAATAAAGTTTAAATATCATTTAATAAATTTGATATAATCTTATGAGCAAATTCAAATACCCGCATACTCTCCTCACCGAACTTCCTCCATGCATCAAAATTTTCATATGCTTTTACAAGCTCTTTCCATACTTTCACACTTAACATCAATTGCCTTTTTTTCTACCTTAGCTCAGAAGGAATTTTTTTTATCTTCTTTGTTTGCTTGCACCGAATTCTCTTGCAGTTTTGAGACATTCATAGCTTTATCTTCTTTACAGACCAACCTGTGCCAAATTCATTCTCCATGTCATGGATAACTGCTTTTTTCAGATGCATGGGTATCTTTGAGAATGGAAAATGTAGATGGTCTTTGAACCATTGAAGGCATGATTCCTTCAACCTATTCACAAACATTTTCGCAACATCCGTCATTCGGACTTCCCCTGAAACCACCTCGTATTCTATCTTCATATTGTAGCTACCAATGCAAGATTGAAAACATGGCGTGGTGGAAGAAGTATGTGTCCCAGGAGTGGAAGTCTCTATTCCCTGTTCCACATTCTTAGAGTTTACTGTCACTGATTTCCTCCTGGATCTTTTGCAAGATCCAGGAGTGATTGGGGAATCAACTGATTCCCTTTGACACAATTGATTTGTTTGCAATGTTTGAGGGGTGTTACCAGATTGTTTTTCTATGTATCTGGAAAGTGTTGTCCAGTCCACATTAACCAATTTGTTCACTGCCTCTACCCCTAATATGGAAGCCAATTCATCTTTATCTTTGTCAGTCTCATGTTCCTATATATATATATATATATATTAAATTATATTTCTTCTTTTAAATTTAGAAATAAAAAACTATAAAGTAAAATTCAAAGAAACAATGGAAACATTTACAAATCTATAAAATTGACAATGAATTACCTCATTGTGGCTAGAGTTTACTGACAATGCTTTCTTCCCTCCATTGCTTGAATTTTGAGGTGACCTAGGGAAAATTATTTGTGTCTAGTCTGTGGAGGCAAATGAAGTACACATTGTCAGGTATGAAAGTTTTCGTCTAGTTTGTGGTATGAAAGTTTTGTTTTATGGGCAAATATGTTCGTTGGGTTTGCTTAGTGTTGATAACCTAGGGAAAATATGTTCACTCGGTTTGTTTAGTGTTGATAATCTTATCAAGAAAACTCTTTCATAAAGCAATCTTGCACGAATTTGTCATGGCATCGGTGACTATGGCGCGACTAGGCAAAACCAAGCAGTTTTTGCATTTATTTTCAGCAGTTGCTTAGCAGTGATAGACCCAATTCCCATATTTGCCAAGCAGTTTACTATTTACTTGATACCTAGGTTATGAAAATAATACAGAGGCATCCTCGTTTCGTGCTATAATATTTTGAGCCAATGCTCAAATGGGTAGTGTAATTTTTTTTGTTGGTTTCTCAAAGATTTTACAATTTATAATGATGGGAAAATTTAGAGGTTGCCTGGATTGATTAGGCCACGAACCAGTAAACAATTATGAATTCAAATGCAAAACAAAGAGCAGTAAATAATTACCTATAAAAAAAAGAGAGTAGTAAACAATCACAAATTCAACCAAGAAAAAAAATATTGTAAGCTTACCTATGGTTCATTCTCATCAATTGTTGGTAGTGCCCTACTCTCTTCCTTCACGTAGCGTGTCGCAAACTAAATCGAATCTCTCATCAGTTGATGGTAGCGCCCTGCTCTCTTCCTTTGTGCGGTGTTTTTCCCTTTTTTTATCATCTCATTTCTTCCTTCATGTGGGAAAATTTTACATTTTTTATTTTGATTCATTATTCGATGCTTTATTCAGTGTTAGTTAATGCCAAGTTTAGCACCGACTCTTGGCCATAAATGTAATCTATTTGGGACGTATACGGTGGCATCAAGTGCGCCTAATTTAGTGCCTATCATTGTTGTATAGTGAATATTTGTATTGTTCTGTATCACAAGATCCACAGTGTTGGAAATAATTCCAACTCCTGCCTTATTTTTGTGACCACCGTTGTCCCATGGCTCCTTCATAAACTCGGTGCGGTAGAGCGGTTTTTATCGCGGTCCCACAAGGTGCCTCATCCTTCTCTACAGTAGTGTAGTGAAAGCTTCTGTGGTGGCACTCGAGTCTTCCTTCTATTCCTGGCGGTGTTGCGGTGACTCCCGCAATACTGCAAGTCTTCTACCATTAGCATGCGGTAGTGCAGTGCCCATGCTGTCTTGCGACTCCTTCATCAGCTTGGTGCAGTAGAGCAATTTTTACCTTGGTCCCAAGTTGATTTTTCCTTCTCGGTGATAGTGCGGTGAAAGCTTATGTGGTGAAATTTTTATTCACAAAGGAGGCCATGGAGAGAGGACATGGATGACATAGAAATACTAAATCGCTGAGACAAAAGTGGGTGGAAATAGATGAGACAACGGAATCTGCAGATACAATAGAGGTAAGAAGAGAAAGAAACCTCAACCAAAGGAGGAAGGTGTTTATGAATTCACAAATGCTACAACATAGAGGAGATAAAGTCATTTTTTTGTCCATGAGGCCTCCGAGGTCAAAATTATTGGTGGAAAATGCACAAGAATTGTGATTAAATGTGATTCTATGATCAAGGGAAAAGTTTAAAAATTAAGATAGCCAAAACATGATATCAATATGTCAAATATATGACTAAAGTGAGGTTTTGTGTCAGATAACATATTCGTTGAAATGATATAATTGGTGTACTAAACATTATTTACTATGTTGTGTATTATAGGGGCGAGACGAGGCCATGGCAATAGATCGTGTCATATCAAATGAGGACACAACAGATGAAGTGAGACATCAGGTACTCAAATTTTGACTTAACTTAGGAAAAAATGATCTGATGGCATTTTGTGATACGTCCATCTTTTTTCATAGTATTACTAAAATTTATAATTTATTATCCAATCTTGATATAAAATAATCCATGTTGTTGATTATTTTAGATGGAGATTGGAGAAAATACAGAGCCTAAGCTCTCAAATAGAAAAAGAAAAGGATATGTATGTGGACGTGGACCTAAAACTGTTAAATCACATAAATGATAGAGGGTGGAAGAGGATATGACAATGGATACTTTAGACACAACAAATGATTGCACTGAAGAAGAGGTAGGTCAGGACTATAGTACATGGGATGAATACTTTGAGAAAATTGTTGTTTGTAGATGTTTTGTATGTCATGGAAAGAAACAATTCAAATGAGAGATTGTATACAAACATTACATATATGATGAGCTTTCAATTGGTAGTATGCCTCCTACAATCGATTCAAATCCAATAGGAATTGTGGTGAGGAATTTTCCAATTTGATATAAATAACATGTATACTTCATTTAAACATTGTTTTATATTATTTAAATAACTAATATTCTCTTAATGGATACTTGCAGGATAAAGTTCTTAGTTTAAAGTTTCCTAGATCACCCACTTCCAGCCTAGAGGGCAGTGATCATTTATTAGATGATACATCTAACAAAAATATGTACCAATATACCAGCTCGGAAGATGAGGAATTGACGAAAAGAAGTAACTGAATAAGAACCGGTGTGAAGATGCATAATTTTCTTAAAGACAAGGGGAAGGTGGACTACATACCCTATGAGAATGAATGTGATGGTGATGACTTTCCCCTAAGTTTGAGATCAATTTACAAAGAGATATTTGATTGTCGACTATATTGTGCTTGGCCTAGTGATCAACAACTACCTAAAGTGTACGAGGTGTTTCAATTTTGGGGATACAACTACATGATGCGACCCTCCAATATTCATGGAGCAAATCTAGGCCTCTTTATTGTCCAAAATGTACATGTGGGATCTAAACATAGAAACAATTTAGATCAAACCACTAGGAGATTAATGCCATATTATGGTCCATCATATTACAGTGGTGAATGGAGAAGGCTAACAAAATATAAGCCAAGCATGTCAGCATATGGTCTAAATTTGAATATGTATACACATCGCCTCCAATTGGAAAGTGGAAAAGAAATGAATAGAGGTCATCTTATGTATATAGATGGACATGCATACACACAAAAATTTTGCAGGATTTATAAATAGTAGTAAGGGAAGGGACCCTACTATAAGACCAAATTTTCAATTTGTTGAGGTTATAAATGATAAAGATGAAGACATGGAAAGAGAGGTTGATAGATTGATAATGGTTGAGTCTATTATGGACCTTACCATTGGGGATGAGTTATTGATTGATTACCCCTTCTTAAAACACACTCCTGCACGAAAGAAGAGGGAAGAACAAGGTCTCCCTAAGGATGTTCTTAAGGGCAGAAAACCAAAGAATAATAAATGAGTGTGGACTGATGTTTTATAAACTATGTTGTCAAAATTGTGTTCTATAGCAATTATTATATAAAAAAGTTAGTCTATAAAATAATGTTTCATTATTCAAATGATGTATATATGTTCATACAATTTATATAATGTCTAATATATGTATGTCATTCATGTGCAAGTTTTTTTCTATGAAGATATTTTGGACCTAAAATGGATATTTGTCATACATTATGATCCAAGATTAAGGCATGTATTTGATGATGCATTAGTGGATACTGAGAAAAACAATGATGGCCAACAAAATGAGAGAGAGGGATTAGAGAACATCAAAGAAATTGACATCCATGATGATGTTGAAGATAGTTATGTTCTTTTAAATGCTTGAAAGAACATATGAACATTGACAATGATACATTGGATGACATTGTAGCAGACAATAATGTTAATGGCCAAGACTTCTAAATTTTCAGAATTATTTGCAATCCATGTTTAAAAAAGTATGATTCTTATGGCCTAAAATTTGAAATGCTTCAATAATATTATGTTGTACTTGTACAATTGAAAACCTATTTGATTCTCCTAGCAAGCTTTTTTATTTTCCATTATAATTCTAGACCAAACAACATTTGTGGGGATGGCCTTTTACACCAATCTTAATTTGTATGAAGTTCATGAACCTGTTGTTAAGCAGTAAATTCCCTTCGTAGACAGGAAATGTAAAGGCTTCATTTAAGAAAAGATAAGTAGTATCTTTTTGAGGGTAATCCACATGCAAAAAGTAAAAAGCACATAAAAAAAATTGTACAGTAGAAAATCAGATTCAATTAGTTATGTCTTATTTCACTTGCACACTTATCTGAAAGACATAGGGTATTCACCATACATTTCCCTTTACAAAGCAAACATGTGCTTTCATTTATTTTTACTGTATATCTAAGAAGTGGAATTGTTGTTACATAATGATGCACTGAGAAAATAATATATAAAAAAAAATGTAAAGAAAATGTTTGAAATTTAACATGCAACCTACTGTGTTGTGCTGAAAGGAATCAAGATTAACTGGGACAAGAAATAAAAATAAAATTTGAATGATTGTACTTAAAAGTGAACAGGATATGAAAAGTGTGGACAATGATGGTGCTGAAACTGAAAACCTTGATTCTAATGATATTACTATTTTATGTCATTGGAGATAAAGAGCACATACAATTTTATATACATAGAAAATGAAGCTTTGAAACTAGTAAACTGAAAATGTAAACACTGTAAGATTTTTCATTAAACAATAATTCACATACTCACTTACAAAAAAGGGTGAAGCATTTTTTATTCAAACTCTATTTTTTAATAGACATAACAGTAAAATAATATTTACAAGTACAAGAATATATACACTATTTCATAGAAAATGAGGAATGTTTCATAGAATATACAATTACAAGAATATATACACTGTTTCATAAAAAATAAGGAATGTTTCATAGAATATACAAGTACAAGAATATATCATCATCATCATATCCTTAATTACCTATTGCAATATCCTTAAATTGTTCAATCTTTGGTATGAATTCTTGGCAGAAAAAATTAGGATTACTTGGATGCTTCTTCCATTCATTTTGTATCAACATATGTTCATGAAGACACAAAAGTTAATAAAATATTAATGCATGTAACTCACAATTATTTAAATAAGCAACTTTTTTAACTTTATTGTTTTTAAATAGTTTTCATTTTTATGTTGACCATGTAACAAGGCAAAATAAGCTCAAATTTTCAAAAAAATTAGTACCTCTACCAACATCCACAATAAATGTTTTACTGCATCAGCATATTCATTCACATAAGCACAGTATTGAGGCTCAATAACTAATATTCATTCAAATATAAGAAGAAATAAGTATGGAAAACATAAGAAAAATACAAAATGATAACAAAGTCATGGAGAATCTCTGATAATAAGATGTTCTCCATTATATTTCTTCAATTGATATATTTTAGTAACAAAAGTCTTCAAAATGGAAATGATATTTAAAACTAGGCCTTGGTTTCCTATTTATATAGGAAGCAACAAGCTATAGGCCTTTTACAAAAAGAAATGACCTTTCATAACTACTTCTTTTACTAACAACTATTTAATTAGCATAATTAAGGAAATAACAAGACTTAAGACATTTTGACATATGGTTCCATTGTTCAACGTAGAAGATCCATGATCATTGATCTGGAAAAGTCTTCCTCTCCATGATGAATGTCCAAATGCTCTCACCTCAGTGTCCTATTCTTCTAAAACCAACAACTATTTAATTAGCATAATTAAGGAAATAACAAGACTTAAGACATTTTGACATATGGTTCCATTATTCAACATAGAAGACCCATGATCATTGATCTGGAAAAGTCTTCCTCTCTATGATGAACATCCAAATGCTCTCACCTCAGTGTCCTATTCTTCTAAAACCAAATACTTTTCCTCTCACTGATACACCATAAAATCTGATGGCCACTTATATTCCTAGATCTTTTGCATGTTTGCAAGATGAGTTTTCCATCGACTATCTAGTAATGCCTTTGTATCATTGAAAAATTTTAGGTATCCTGCATCAAGAACAATCAACCCATCCATGATATGATTTAGCCTGGGAAGACTGGTATCATCATCCTCCTGTATATGAGCAACACACTTATGAACAACCTGACTGAATTATTTCCTCCACTTATCCAAGTCCTTCAACTGATCACCATCTCTCACGATTTCAGGTATATACCACTATTTCAAGGTATGGAATAAATCCATTCATGTTACAATCTTTTTATCAAACCCTTGTACATACTAAAATTCATCAGTAATCATCTTCACAGTTTGTTCAGTTGGCTTTAATGTTGTGGGTGCATCAGGATTTCTTTGTAGAACTTTGCATAACTTATCCAAAGTGTGGTGAATAGGTTGCCACCTTTTGAAAAAAGGATCTAATACAAGCATATGTGTCTTTATTTGATCCATTGCCTGCTGAAGTGTTTTATAACTATCATGCACATTCTCTAGTTTATCCATAACTAATTTTATCCTGTGCTCAAGAATCTTTTCCATCACTTCACAAATTTATCTTTTCACTTCATCCTGGGTTTGATTTATGGCCTTCTTTGCATCATCCACTTCCTTCTTTGGAGTTTTTACCTGTTCTATAAAAATTTTCTTCACAATATCCATTGGAGCAATAAGAGGCATGTATAACATCATCTCCTTGCTTTGTGAGGGTCCTGCTCCTCTTAATTTTTCTTCCAATTTGACATTCTCCATAGATAGTTTATTAAATTCATCATTTAGGAACCTTTGTTCCTTTTCATACTCCTTCAATCTGTCAAATAATCCCTTAACAGTTGCTCAAGTGAACATGGCCAAATGCATGGTAATTGTGGCTGCCTCCAAAGGGGTGGTATCTTGTATTGTCCTTACCATCACTGCCCCTTTCATCCTTTGAATTACATCCAATAATTTTGGCTTTTGTGTATTTTTCTATTTGATCCATATGGTGAGGGTTTCAATCTTTGGGTTATACCTAGTTCTACTCACACCTTCATCGAAATCAAATTCTACAACTAGCATTGGATCTTCCTGAGCCCGCACTTGATCAAGCATAAAAAAAATCTTTAATTCCAAGCTAGGGAAAATGAGCATATTTCTCTTCAAGACCATTTCTCTAGCCTTCTGGGGGCTAATGTCAATGCTATCAACTCTTAATTCCTGGAAAGTATGTGCTACCATTTCATTTTTCTCTGATTCTTCAATTCCCGCTTTAGCTGATTCCATCCTCTCTTGAAATTCTTTTATCTTCATCTTCATCCAAAAATCCTTAAACTCAAGAGTCTTAATGAATTCATCATCTTCTATGAATCTCCTAGCTACAATTTCCCTTTCATCTTCATGTATCTCTGTACTTGTTTTTTCTACATCACCCATCCTTTCCTCATGTTTATGGGCACTGAACTCAAGGATGGGCTGATCAACTTCAATATCACCTATTAATGACTGCAGTACTTTAGCCACTTCCTCAGTATCACCCACCTCTTCAATATCCTCATAAGGTACTAACTGTTCAATGCCTCTTGTCTTCTGTCTTTTAGGAGGTAACTGCTCCATGGGAGGCTCAGAGGTTTCACCTGGGGTATGCTCTGCAGTTGCACCACCATCATGTTCTTCAAGATATGCTTCCTTCTCTCTGTACAAGTCTTCAAACCTACCAATTATCAATTCTATCCTCTTGATGGGGTCCTTTTCCTCAACAAAGTATCCTAGGAAATCCTTGGACCTCTACTATGTCCTTTCTTCAAGCTTCTTCATATATTTCCATTTTTTCCTTCTACTAAATACATCATTATAAGTAATGTAGTTCCTTATGACATCTTCTTCAAAATCCACTTGGTGTGGCACTATCATTTTGGTAAGAACATTTCGCCTTATGTTGTTCATATGATTTTCAGGGTCAAAGGCTCTTTCTTTTCCATATTTCAATGCATATCTTGTCTTCAAATAATATTGTAACTCCTCTAGCGTGTCTGAGCCTACAGTCCAATCTTCACACTTGGTTTGTTTTGGCAGGAAAGTGCCTTTCTTCTACTTGTGCATTACATCTTTCTCCATCCACATCATTTGCCACATAAATTCAAGAAATGCTAATCTGAGGGGCACAAATTTTGGCAGTATGTGTGGAGCAACAGGGCATCCATAAACTCTTATTATTGTAACTTTTGAGAGGAAGAACCAATCTCCAAAATTGTGTGTATGAACCTGCTCTGGTCTTAAATCTAAAGGTCTCACTAATTGAAAAATTGTGGTTGAAAATATTGGTATTGCATACCCAAGAACTCAAAGGATTTTATGTACAAAGTCTTCATAGAATACAACAAAGATTGAATTATTGCATTGAATGTCCCAAATATAGCACCATTTCTGGATAGGTGTGGGATTCCCTTGCTCATCTACTGTAGCCAAGTCCATTCTTTTATTCCAATGGTTCCTATTCTGGTACAATATCAGATGACATAGCAGGGAATAGTGTTTGAATGTAATCGGTGCTCTATCCTCTATAACTTGGGAGAATTCATCATCTAACACCTTCTCAAGGTATGAAGAAAAGTCATATTCAATATTAGTTTCAAGGTTTTCAATTCTCATGGCCATCATCATTAGGCCTATTGGTATTTTATCTTGAGCATCTATCCCCAACACTTGGCGAAGAGCTAAATATGTCTTCACAAAGTAATACTAAAAATTTGTCACATTAAATGGTTCAGTAGTGGTAGTAGAGATGGGGAATGTTCTGTTACCAATGCCTCTTTTCATATATAGGGGCACCTCATCACTTCTATAAGTCTTTTTTAACCTAGCATAATCCTCCTCACTTTTTTGTAGGTTTATCTTGGTCAGAGCCTGCTTGTTTAAGCCAAACACTCAAAGATGGTTTTTCTAGTTACTTCTACCAATACTGTGTCGTTTGGAAACCTTACTATTTTGGTAGCTGAGTGATAGTGTTTGGCTAGCAGTCTGATAAATTCTACATCAACAAACACATTTGGGACAATCAACCTTGCTATATCCAACATCCAAGCATTTGACACTAAAATCTTCTCATTTCTCTTAATATAAAAATACCAAAATAGGTCCCATCCAGATTTGGAAATGAGGGCACCCCTACAACTTTGTGCGGTCTCCACGAGAAACTTCTTATTACCCTTTTTAGTAGACCCTAGAATTATATCTAATATGGACTAATGGAGTGGTCTCTTCTTTACTTTAGGTTCTTCATCTTTAATTTTAGGCTGACTTTCTTTTACTTCTGATTGTTTTGTTTTAGGATGGAGTTCTTTCTTCTTTACTTTAGGTTCTTCATCTTTAATTTTAGGCCGAATTTCTTTTACTTTTGATCATTTTCTTTTAGGAGGCATGTATCAATTTTCTCTACTATGGCTTCAGATGACAAAACCTTGAAATATTTTTTATATTAACAGAGCTCTTTCAGAGAGTTTTCATGCACTTACCCGAGTATTTCACGCTTGCAGGACTTCTTCTTTTCATATCCTTAGCTCCTTCCACACTAGTGCATTGCAATTGAGTGCGATATTGCGAAAATTCACTTATCTTTGGATGGCGCGGTATTCATTCATATTAGTTTTGGTAACTCTTAATAATTTAATAGCATTTAATTTTGGTAACTGATGTGATTTTCTGCATTTAGTGTTGTAAATTGTAATGATGCCACGATTATTGTACTATCGTCATCTCTTATTAGACGCGTTGCGGTATGGCAGTGTTTTTCCCTTCCCTTCTGTTGTTTACCACACTACCACCTTGCTCAAGGCTTCTTGTTGTGGGGTTGTGGTGTATACCGCTCTACTGCATATGTTGCTCACCTTCCTGACGGTATAGCGGTGTATGATTTTGATCATTACTTGAAGAGTGTCAATGAGACAATCTTATTTGTCTTACCGATATCTCAATGTCTCATCGACATTAAATCTTATGTTCCTCTAATGTTGCTTGCTGATGTCGATGAGACAATATCTCTTGCAGATATGCCATTGTCTCATCGATATTTTCCTTCGGTGGTATTTCTTTATAGATTGGTGTAACTCTACCATGTTGCGGAGACTTGTGATTATCACTGTGGTATAGCGGTATTTTCCCCTTCCCTTCTGTTGTTCACCGTAATATCGCCTTGCTCAAGGCTTCTTGTTGCATGGTTGCAGTGAACACCGCTCTACCGCATATGTTGCTCACCTTCCTGGCAGTATAGTGGTCTATGCTTTTGATCATTACTTGAAGAGTGTCGATGAGACAATCTTATGTCTTACTGATATCTCAATGTCTCATCGACATTACTTCATTATATCCAAGAGTTGTGTTTCATCGAGCACTTGTAGATATACCTTGTCGATGTGACATAAGTGATTCTCTCCTTGATATGCCCGTATCTTGTTGACATTTTACTATTTTACATTGTCGATGAGATATATAAATAAGTCTCTTCGACATAGGGGGTCTAATCTGGCACTAAACTTGAAGCTAAACCCAAAGCTAAACCCAAAGCTAAACTCGAAGCTAAACTCAGAGCTAAACATGATGCTAAAATCAATGCTGAACTCGGAGCTGAAGGTGGAGATCAAGGTGTCGCTACACTCGAAGCTAATATTGACACTAAATACAACATTAATTTAGGTGTTAATTAGTGTCAACTTGTACTGATTGCTGTAATAAATGTGAAATATTGCACCATCCCGATAAATAGCACCGACATTTTCAAAAAATTGCCAAAAAATACATTAAAATAGCGAGTGGAAGAAAAAATGGAGAAAATCATAGGGATTTGTTGTAGTGCTTCTTGAGATACCACACACCCTGCAATGTACTCGGCCTCTACGGTTCTTAGTGCCACTAAAGAATGCTTCCTGCTACACCAGGAGATCATCGCAGACCCCAAACTGAAACAACATCTAGAGGTGCTCTTCCGATCAACAACACACCCTGCCCAATCAAAATTAGTATAACGATGCAGCTTCACATCAAAAGAATATCTCAAGCCATACCCAACTATGCAATGCAAGTATCTCAGGATATGCTTTGCTGCAACTAGGTGTATTTGCCTTGGTTCACACATGAACTGACTAAGTGCACTTACTGCATAACAAATATCTGGTCTAGTATTGACTAGATACATAAATGATCCAATCAACTGCCTGTACATAGTAGGATCCACTAGATTTGAACTAGCTGCAACCTCTTTTAACTTTTGAAAATTGGTTTCCATAGGTGTAGATATGGATTTGAAATCCATCATACCAAATCTCTTCAAGATATCTATAGTATACTTCCCTTGACTTAAAATGATCTCATTAGGCCTCTCCCACACTTCTAATCCTAGGAAGTAATGCATGTATCTAAGATCCTTCTTCTCAAATTCAAAAGCTAACTCCTTGCATTTGATAATGAAATGTTCTTTTCCGGTAAGAAATAGATCATCAACATAAATAATTAAGTTTAATGCCTCACCATTAACTACCTTGAAGTACAAGTTAGGATCAACATCATTCTTAGAGAAGCCCAAGCTCATTAGGTATCGATGAATCCTCTCATACTAAGTATGAGGAGCTTGCTTAAGGCCATACAAAGCCTTCTTCAATTTGCAAACATGAGAATCCTTCCCATGAACTTAAAATCCATCAAGTTGTTCAATGTATACCTCTTCTTCAATCACGCCATTAAGGAATGTTGTCTTCACGTCCATTTGATGTGGCTTCCATCCTTTAGCTGTTGCAATGGCAATGATAGTCCTGATGGAAGTATAACAAGAAACTAGAGCAAAGGTTTCCTCATAGTCTATTCCCTCTTTCTGAGAGAATCCTCTAGCTACAAATCTAGCTTTGTACTTCTCAATGCTTCCATCAGCCACATGCTTGATCTTGAAAATCCACTAAGAAGATACAACATATTTGCCTTCTTTTCTAGGTACAATGTACCAAACATCATTCTTGAGGATATATTGATATTATTCAACCATAGCATCTCTCCATACTTGCCGACTTGAAGCTTCCTTAACACTGAAAGACTCAGATTCAATTATTTGACTCATCAATGCAACATAGTTTGAAAACTTCTGAGGTCTTTTTCTTTCTCTAAATGTTCCTCTAGGGGCTGCAAAATTTTCTACCTCTTGTATTATTTTCCTAGCCCATAGAGGTCTCTTTCGACCAATAACAATGTCAGTAGGCCCATTAGTAGGTTACAAAGGCTCAACTGGATCACCATCCTCTTCTGGTTCAGTAGACTCCCTCTGAATCTCCAAGTACTTACATCAACCTTCTGACCTCCTTGTCCAAGATTGCTTGCAATGCTTGCCTTAGAAAAATGGTTTCCAGTGCACACCTCTATAGAGATTCAGGGTTGTCCTCTTCGACCTCATCCTAGGTCACTCTATTCTGAATAGGTTTGTGGAGCTACCAATGTTAAATCCAAATTGACTGTGTTGAGAAATTTTGATCTCTATTGCTGAAGAGGTCCTTCAAGGATTTAGCACCTGGCCTTGCAACATTGCAACCTTCACTTCTTCTCAGTGAGTCACATAAATCCCTCTAAAATTTAGTTCCTCCTCTTTGAAGAAATTAATCGCAATGACAAACTGAATAGATTCATCATATTCGAGAGATGTCTCCATCCACCAACATAGTCCTATGGCTGCAAGCTATGATTCCTACCTTGATCATTTCTTCAGTCTGCATGACTTCCTCACAAGATGTCTTGAGCTCTTCATTTCTACATAATCTCTCATCACCCTCTTTCTCCTTGATCCGTCCTGGAAGCATAAAGAGAGAGAGATTACCAATAGTTCATAGAACTCAACTATCTCAAAGAGAAATACCAATTCTAGAAGCATACATGATTTACTATCTCAATGTTATAGCATGAATTAATAACTACATAAAAAATTCATGAACATTATTCAACATGAAATACTTATCTCATCATAATCTCCTTAAGTGTTGCACTTAGACACTTTTCAGGTCTGCACTTATCTTTCCTAGGATCTGCTCATTATCTCTCAATAATTTTTCAGATTTTCTATTGATCTCGATTGGATAGAATGTACGCACACATAATGCTTTAATGCAAGTGCCCACTATATAGGAGTCTCATTTAATTTCCAGGTAACACAGGTCCCTTCACTCAACCTTGCCAATAATTGGTACCTTAATGCCATGATGACCCAAGGATTAAGGCTTTGACCTCCCTAGTTTCCATGCTATTCTCGATGGCCAATTTTTCAATTAAATTCAATTTCCATAGATTAAAAGAAAACAAAGTGAATAAGCCCAAGTGAGGTATGAGCCAAGGGCTCCACCAATTACTAAGAGAAATCGTCCTCCTGAGATCGCCGCTATATTCTCTTGGCACATTCGACTCCTCACGAAAGAATAGACTGTAGCAATATCCTTCACGCCTCTTTCAATAATACATCCTAAATCATTGAGTTCGAAGTCATATTGCCCAGGTGATCTCTTTCAACATCAAAGGCTCTAGATATGATAGTAATTTATTGAATTCCTCTCAACTTGTAGTGTTGCTTACACAAACTGATTGAATTTCCTGAACCTGGCTCTGATACCATGTTAGTTTTAGGATCAAAAATGAAAGAAATCAGAAAATGCAACACATAAGACAATGAACACC
Source organism: Sequoiadendron giganteum (assembly GCA_007115665.2). Taxonomy (NCBI): domain Eukaryota; kingdom Viridiplantae; phylum Streptophyta; class Pinopsida; order Cupressales; family Cupressaceae; genus Sequoiadendron; species Sequoiadendron giganteum. Next base: position 390,992,737 of record CM021108.1, on the reverse strand, counting down.
ACAAGATACCCTAAGAAAACCCTCCTACTCGAGGGAGGAAAACTCTACAAATATATCACTTATATATTCAAGAATAAGAGCAGAAATCTGCTTACAACTCAGGCCCAACACAAGGCCAAATTTCATACAATGAACAATAGCACCTCTCCTAGATGTGAAGATGCATAATGAATATGTTTCCCCTTGAAATCAATCTGTTGTCACAATATGATGATATGCTAATCAAGATAATGATCTTCTGCACAAGTGTGAACTTCATAATATGAAGATCTACTACTCAAGATGATAATCTGCTGCACAAGTGCGAACTTCACAATCTGCTGGTCAAGATGATGATCTGTTGCTCAAGTGCGAACTTCTTCTAGGAGTGCGAATATGAAAATGAAATAACTTGATGATCAAATGAGAGATCATCACCTTGTATTTATACAAAAAATTGTGTCTCTTCATGAGGTCGGCCTCATAGCAATAATAAAGAAATAAATATTATTTCTTTAATGAAGTCAACCCCATTTAATTATTCACAATAATTAAATATTATATTATATTAGATGCCAAGTGAAGCGCTTCTTCACTTTAATGAATGCAATAAATGAATAGTCGTTAGGCTATATGAATTTATTGTTCAACAAGCAAGGTAGAAGTATGTAGCCTAAAGCTACAACATCAATAATTTGGTTTGCAACATTAATCATGGGATCACCTTCCTCATGTTGTCCCAAGGTAGGAGGAATACTGACTATACCTCTAAAACTTATATCTCGTTTAGTAGTGGGTTGCTCACCAAGAGCAATGTTGGGGGGTGGAGTACTGGTATTTTATACCTTCAGGTTTTTCCCATCCTCTTGTAGAGATTCTTGTGTCATGTGAGCTTCATCAATCTTGAAAAGAGCATTGTCCTAATTGGGAATATCCTCATCTTTTGATTCAAAAGCGGCATGTAATTCATCATTGCTTTGTTCAAACATATCCTCTTCTTCGGTTTGCAAATGTGGAGGAGTAAGGGTACCAATTGTTTGTTCTTCTTGAATATCACGTTCATCCTGTTCTTCAAAAGACTCATTTTTCATTTGTTCCTTTTTATTTTGTTGATTTTTCCTCCTTTGCTTCCGAATTTGTCTATCTCTACCTCTTAGAAGATAAGTGGCCAACACTTTAACATTTAGCTCTGATTGTTCTTGATACATAATATTAGCAACATTGACTATTTTTTGTAGTTTGGAGGTTGAAGGGTCTTCTACTTCTATCTTCCTCTTTTGTTAGTTATCATAGGAGGGTTTCATTTCAGCGAGGGGTTTTGGAAAATTATTGGGGTTTACTCTTGTTAACAACTTGAACCCTACTTTTGGCACACTTTCTCTACATATTTTTTCCTAGGTTTTCAGACTCGTCATTTTGTTGTTCATTTTCCTAATTCTCAAATTAATGCCTTTTTGGTTTGTATCAGGAGCATCTAACTCTATGTCCTTACCCAAGGTTTCATTGGTAGTTTTAGGACCCTCATTTGGTATTTCATCATTTAAGTTCTTGGCTTCACTATCCCGATCTTTCGTTTCATTATGACTACTCTCAGCTTCATGAGCCTCTGGCTCAACTCTTGAAGCCAAGGCATTGGAAGGAATCTCTTCACCTATAAAGATAGGCTAACTAATTAGGGGAACAACTTGGTTTAAACTCTCCATGATAATTAACTTGATCAAGCCATGGTCTGTCAAGGAATTTTGATGCCCTTTTTGAACTTTTGAGCACATTCTTTTTATGGAATGAAAGAGATAATGTGATAGATTTACTAGTTCATTGTGTCATAAATGACATAAAAATCTAAGATATTGAGCAAAAATATATGCATACCTCCATTCTCTTATGATATATTGGATTATTACCCTGCAAACATCGGCCCAGGATCTTGGAAGTGAACTATCCAAAGTGCCTTGTCCTGGAACTGTCTTTAATTTCTCCTTCCCTTGTAGAAACTATGTTGTAAGGCATTGTAAATTAGTCGTTCTAGTTGAAACTTGATCCAGGTGGATGCTTTTCACCAAAAATTGAAGTATTCCAAATCTCCAAAACTCATCACCATGTCGAAGTGCTCGGTGAAATGAATCCAATGCAATCTGTAAGCTCAATATATGCTCAGTCAAAGTTGGGTCAAAGCAGGGGTACTAGAGGTAGGATGTAAGGTTAAAAAATTGATCATCTCAAAATTGGTCAAAAATGACATCACGTCAAAGAGATCGACGATATGA